>VCJM01001554.1:10812-32181 GCA_024139495.1 Backusella sp. ASU-2019c | reverse complement strand
AAAAAAAAGCTTAAAAAAAAAAAAAAGGTTGGATTAGTATTACCTTTACCTTTTTGGTATCTTGATCGCCGATTTCCAAAGATGGGGTTCCGAAACGTCAATGTACCAATGATACTAGTGGGACTTTGTATTGTGCCTGGAGCAGCAACAAGTTGGATCACCGTATCGTTCGTTATTATCATGATATCCCAGTACTATATCAAAAGAAGATACAGAGATTGGTTTGTAAAGTACAATTATTTGATTTCTACTGCATTGGATTCGGGCACTTCCTTGATGGTGTTTGTGATTGCTATGGGTCTCTATGGCGGTGCCGGTGGAACTTCTCATCCATTCCCTAAATGGTGGGGAAATAGAACAGGTAAAAGACAAAAGTGCATGAATGTAAACAATGCTGACGCCGATCCTTTCTTTAATAGATTTAAAATATTTGGATCAATGCTGTGCAAATTGCTCTTCTTAATGCCTCTTGTTTATAACATATCGGTAATTAAAGCACGACATTATCTTTTTTTTTTGTATTATACAAATAGTAACTTTAATAATAATAATAATTATAATAAACAAGAACGGTTCTTTTTTTTTATTTGTTTGTTTGTTGGTTTCGCTTACATAATGCATAAATTTATAACTAAATATGGAGAACGAGTATGCTTGTTTTTTTAGGGAGTCCTGTTAGATCCCACAATCCGTATTCTATTTATCCCTGTTTTATCGGTTTGTTACTTATTAGTAAACACCCTATGTGCTCTATTTTAGAACAAGTATTGCCGTGATTTTAAAAGAATTCTTTCCATAAAGATATGTATGATGGCAATTCATAAAAAAGGAGACAATCACTTTTGATGAACTTTTTTAAATATGGACAGACACGAAATGTATCATTATGCCCGAGACAGTGCAAACTATGAATGGTGCTTACAAGTTGATCAAGTAAAAAAAAAAAATTATTTGTCTTTCATTTGGTTTATATATATAAAAAAATCTTCTCATTTTACTGCAAGAGAGAAAAAAATACAAATATTTTACAGTGAAATAAATTACTCCTTCTTAAGGTCTTCTGGCTTTGTCTTTACTTCTTTAGATTCTCCCTTTTCGATGGCATCTAGTTCTTTATCGATATTAGCCAACATCTTTTCTAATTTCTTGCCCATGCGCAAGGTGGCCTTATCAGCCTCACGCTTGGTAGAATCTTGGAGTTCTTCGATAAGCTATCATTCACCACACAAGTTAGCAAAACAAAATAATACCATCACACTTGGAAAAAAAAAAAAAGAAAACTTACATCCTTGTAGTCTTCATGCTGAATCTTAATCTCATTGAACTGAGCACGCTCTTCCAAGACATCCACCTTTGTACGTAATTTGGCCAATGCTTCTTGGAGTTCGCTCTGTTGTTCCTCAGACAAGGGTGCTTCCTTCTCCTCCTTCTCGGCAACTGGTGCTTCCTTCTTGTCGTCCTTTGCTGAAGGTGCTTCAGTGGGTTTCTTGAGTTCCTCACCATCCTATCAACATATTAATACCCTTTTATCCAATCGAAATAACAGTCACTCTCATTACCTTGACTTGGGGCTCATCAGGAACGAAAGCATCCTGCTTTTCAGCAGTTTCGCGTTCCTTCTCCTCCAAACGACGTTGCTCCTCCTCTTCCTGCTCTTGTCTAGCCTTCGCCTCCTTCTCTTCTTGTTCTGATTCATCCTCGATCAGCTCCTGCTGCTGCTCAAGTACATCCAACTTCTGCTTGTATGTACTGGCGCCGACCTGTTCCAAGACCTGGAGTTCGGCCTCATTGACCAAGTTGTCGGGCAAACTGTTGAATGTGGCCTTCAAGGCCTCCTCTGTTGTCATGCCACGGTCGGTGTAACTAAAGGCGCGTGATAAAATCAACAAAGTGGAAGGAACGTGGTGGTTCAAGTGAAGGTCAAGCCATTGTGCCAACTCATCTCTCAAGCGACCAGGCGAAGTGCCGATGGATCGAATACCACGTGACTGACAGGCGGCTGAAAGCTCTTGGATGGTCAATGACTCAATGCCTTCCTGCTGGATGACCTTATCGTCAGCCTTGATTTGACGCATGCGGTTGCGGATTTGGAAACGCAAGAAATTGTCTGTACCAAAGGCGTTGATGTTCATGTAACGACACATGGATACCAATTGGGGTCGCGACAAGTTGTCCAATGTTAATTCATCTTCGAAGCGCTTGGCTACGTTCAAAAGATCTTCGGTGGACGCTTGTTCGCCAGTAATACGAATCTTGTAAAAGAAATAGTGTCATTATCTACACTGCAGTCATCTCTCTATGTTCTATTTTACCTTTCTGAAAAAGTCGGCGAATTCTTGAGCTGCCTTTTCGTGGTCAGATCCAGGGAAACCAGATTCCGAGATGGTTTCCTGTAAGAACTTGGCCATTTCAAGACGCACCTTTAATAGCTTACGCTTTTTCTTTTCCTAAATGCGATGATAGTAAGTAAGTAAATGAGTGATAATGACATCTAAAACGGAAACCTACCTCCATGGATTTGCTTTCATAAGTGCTAGGTAACATATTAGGGAATAACTTGAGAGCAACAGGTAGTAAAAGTTCCATAAAGGGCACAGCAATAAAGAATGCAAATGGAACAACGCGCATAAGATCAGACGTGGTACGACGCAACTACGAATTTTTTAATAAATAAATTGAAATAATTATTAAATATGCACTAAATAAAAACTTACTTGACGGTGCTCTCTTCTGGTTAAATTTCCTCCATTTAACAATTTCCAAGTCAATTTAGAAGAAATTCTAATTTCCAAGCCCAAGAGCTGTGTACCGTGCCAGTAGTGAACGGCCTCCTCCTTTACCTTTTGCCAAAGCGTCTTTTTGGGCTTGATAGCAGGAGCAGGAGCCGTTTCACCTGCAGCAGCTGCCTTTGCTGCCTGTTCCTTTGCAAGAAGAGCAGCTCTTGAGGTCATTGTTTCCTTCTCTTCTGATGAAACGACCTTTGTTGCTAATTTGGGCTCAGATCGTAACATGATTTGGCGATTAGTATAAAGGCCTCTTTGTGCGGCGGCGCTGGGACGCACAAGGAGTATGCGAGCGACAATATCAGGTTGAATGAGACGACGACGTGTCAAGGGAATATAGACAGCATTGGTACGTACACTTGTTGTACGTGCTGCTGCATTTATGGTTCTATACATTTTTATTACAGAATAACAAAAAAGAAAGTAAAACAGTCTCAGATTTTTTTTGTGTTTTTTTAATCTGGGGGTGCTCAACTTGAATGCCATTTGTAATATCACGTGTGGTGTATGGTTACACAGATATTTTGAGTCATGACGGAACCGTTGTCTTTTTCGTTGTTCGTACAATAAAAAAAAGTACATGGAAAGGCATTTTATTGATACCAAGACGTCTTGTTTGAAGGAATAGTATACTAATTAAGCATGGAAGAAAGAATAGAGTACGAAAAATAACAAGAGAGAAAAATAATAGGCCAACATCTTAAATGGTACTTTACTTTTGAGGCAATAAATGATAGTAGAATCATCGTGTCCATCTCAATCTATACGATATATTATTATATCTTTACCCTCCGCTTTTGTATTAAATGTATAAAAGAGTGTATAGCTTTTTTTAAAAGACCTGTATATTACATACATCTTTTTCTTAATTTGGCATTGGTAATTCAAATGAACGGGCCTACATTCATCCATACGTTTTCGCTACTTATTACGCAAATACGCTGCGACATAGAGATCTCACCACCGAGTGTAGTAGGCCATAATTACTCAATAGAATAACAATATAGTTACAGCAGCGAAACATTTGTTATCGTCGGGCTGGATAGACCGATACTAAGCTAATAGTAACGAAAAAATCGTTACCGTTGGGTTAGTTCAGCGCTCATTAAACCAACTGTAACGAAAAATTGTTACCATTGGGCTACCTCAACACTTGTTAAACCAGCAGTTAATATATAAGAAAATGGCCAATCTAAACTTGTGAAAAATGACATTTCAAATTCACGAAAAAAAAATTCTGTCATTCATTTTTTTTCAATTTCGGTTTTTTTTGTTTTTTTTTTGTTTTTCTTGTCAAAATATACCAAAATAAAACATAGAATCTATAAAATGAGCAGAGATTCGTATAATAAACGCGTTCTTGGAAAAGAACTTTACGACAAAGTCAGCAACAGCCGCATTCTACTCGTTGGAGCTGGCGGTATTGGCTGTGAACTTTTGAAGAATCTTGTCTTGTCTGGTTTCAAGACTATTGAAGTGGTGCGTTTCTACTAATATTACAGTAACAACAAGAGACTTAACCAGCACTATTTTTTTTAGATTGATTTGGATACAATTGACATTTCAAACTTGAATAGACAGTTCTTATTTCAAAGACAACACGTGAAACAAGCAAAGGCACACGTACGTGATACTACTTGATATTTAGATAAATCAAACTAATATAGCAATATCAAAAGGTTGCAAAAGAATCCGCACTCAAGTTCAACTCTTCAGTGAATATTATTTCCCATATGGCTGATATAAAATCGCCTCAATACAACGTACAATGGTTTAAGCAGTTTACTCTTGTATTGAACGCGCTCGATAACTTGGGTAAATAACAATCGAGAACAATGATCGTTTTCAGAATGACTCATATGTGTTTTTAATAGGTGCTCGTAGACACGTCAATGCTATGTGCTTGGCTGCCAATGTTCCCCTTATTGAATCGGGAACACAAGGATATCTCGGACAAACCTACGTTATTAAAAAGGTAAGCAATAAAGAAATCAGTTTGTTTCGGCATGCTGACATATGTGCAACATGATAGGATGTGACAGAATGCTTTGACTGTCAACCAAAGCCCACACCCACCACTTACCCGGTCTGTACCATTAGAAGCACTCCTAATGCTCCTATTCACTGTGTTGTTTGGGCAAAGAGCTTTTTATTCAGGTAAGTGCTGCCATGGCAACCAATAAGCAGTATATTCACCTTTCTGTCTTTAAAGTCAATTGTTTGGCAATGCTGAAGAAGAGGATTTACAAACGGACGAAAGTGAAGAGAATGCTGAAGAGATTAAAGCACTCGGACGCGAAACCGAAGAATTAAAAGTAATCAAGGATGCAATGGGCTCCTCCGATTATGCAAGAAAGGTGTTTGAAAAAGTCTACAATGTCGACATTGATAGATTGCTATCTATGGAGAGTATGTGGAAGAACCGTGAAAAGCCCAGTCCCCTGGATTTCGATGCATTGGAAAGTCAGATGGACGATCAGGAGGATGGAAAGGATAGTTTGCCTGATCAAAAGGTATGGATATTAAAGGAGAGCTTTGAGCAATTCAAATCAAGGTAAGTGAAAAGTGATCTATTGATTTTACAGGAGAGAGAGACTGATCGATCATGTAAAGTGCTGTTCGATTGGCAAATAGATTGTTGGAGGATCAAAAGACCAGAAAAGATGCTATTTTGACCTTTGATAAGGACGATGATGATGCAATGGTCTTTGTCACTGCTGCTGCCAACTTGAGAGCTCATATATTTGGCATTACCGAAAAAAGCTTGTTTGATATAAAATGTAAGTGCATAATTACAATTAGTAGCACTTGGAAATGGCATATTTACCTAAATGTACCATGATATATAGCCATGGCAGGAAATATCATTCCTGCAATTGCTACTACAAACGCCATCATTGCTGGACTTGTTGTTATGAAGACATTTGGTGTGTTGCGAGGAGAAATCAAGGATAACCAAAGAGTGAGCTATTTTATCATTTTCATGCCAGTTTGTACATATACTCACCATCACTACTATCACTATTATTAGACATACTTGACTACTGGATCAAGACTTGTCCAAGAAGCAAACTCTGAACCAAACCCATTATGTGGTGTCTGTAAATCACGAAATTCTACACTCCTTGTCAACTTTGAAAAGGCAACTATAAATGACATTATCGACAAGGCTCTCGTGTTGCCAATTGAAGAAGGTGGTGCTGGTATAGACTTGGAGGATATCGTTATTTTGGAAGGAAACAGGTATAAAATAAGAAATAGTTTGTCTATTTTACTAAAAATGGAACTAATATTATCAACAAATAGAATGCTTTATGATATTGATGAAGAGGAAAACGCTAAATTGTTACTAAAGGAGTTATCCCTGACAGAAGGAAAGATATTGCGTATTGAAGGAAGTGAACAGGATATTGATTTATTACTTGAAGCCATGTAAGGGAGAATGATGATGCTATAAATATCTTTTTTTATATATATTCTAAATGATTTGTACTGTCATTTTAGTGATGAAAACGAGACTGAGGTCGCCAAACTGCTCGAGCCAATTCCTAAGCCCAACCCCAAGCATGGCATCAAGCGTCCCCGTGAAGAGGATGAAGAGGAGGAAGAACAGGTCGAGGCCAAAAAGACCAAACTCCAAGTTGATGAAAGCGGTGCGCTTGTTATCGAGGACGATGATGAACTTACTATTTTAGATAGTAATACCAGTTTTATGTCTACCACGAAAGAGGAGGAAGCCACTGTTATTGATTGAGAAAAAAGGGTGACATAAAATTGTGTGGGAAATTAACCAAACTCGCACGTGTATTTATGAAAAAAGTGTGTGTGCGAATATTGAATAAATAGGTTTTGTTTGCATAAACATCAAGTTTCTCAATATAAAAACGTTTTCATTTTTTCATTTTTTTTTTACTTTTACTTTCTTTTTTCTTTTTATTTATTTTCTCTCTTACATTAACAAAGTCAACATGCTTCAACCAACTACCTATCATCGCGGCATTAAAAGATTATCCGATTCGGATCATACCGAAGAAAGAAATGAGAAGAACGCATTTACAAGGAAAGGAGTGATTGATTTTGAATGTAAAGCAGTGCTTAAAGGCCAGATATTTGATTTACAGCTTTCCCAGGTCCTGAAAGATGCTAAATACGTAATCTTGTTTTTCTATTCATATGATTTGTAAGTGACACCCTCTCCCTTTTTATTTTTTATTTTTCAAGCCATTAACTTAATTATTGCCACTCTAAAGTACAGAGCAAGCTAAAAACGATCTACAACACATCGAGTAAGTCGGCTTTAATGATAGGTTTATAAATATTATTGATGTTGATGCATATCATAAAAATCACAAAGAAATTTCTGCTCTCAGTTTACATCACTTTGTACCATCCCCTTGGCAATTTCTCATGACCAAATAGCCATTCACACTGCCTTTGCGACACCAAGACTCACCAAAAACAGTTTACCATTTTCACCATCATTTCCATTATGTAATGTATAGTAACAAATTCAAATAGCCGACTGTGATAATAACAATGACCATAGTGTCTGATAATATAGATCGACTAATATCAGTTGGCTACAATGCATTGCAGAACGATTATAAACGAATGAAAAGAACAGCTGTCATTATTAATAACAATATGCAGCAAGTGGCCCACTTCCCAATATCAGATAACAGATTCTTCCCAATGGCAAAAATATTACGATCTTTAACTTGATCAAAAAGGAAAATACATTTATTAAATTTTCATTTTATTAAAATAAAATTGTTTATGTGTATAAAGGAAAAAAGACGTTTAGAAGGGGAATTTAAGTGATATAGTTTCTTCTGGATATCGTGTATCAAAAAAAGGGAAAGTATTTGTAATTTATTCGGCGCTGGCAAATTCAGCATCTTCCATCTCAAAGATGAATGCCTCTTCGCTTGCCTGCTCAGCCTCAGCCTCAACCTCAACCTCAACATTACCGGCAGCACCTGCAACACCCTTAGCAAGGTCACCAGCGGCACCTTCAACATCCTTAACAGTCTTATCAGCAGAACCAGCTACATCCTTAAGAGTACCTTGAACATTCTTTACGGCATTGCCAACTGTATCCTTAAGACTTCCAACAGCACCTTCAACTTCCTTAAGAGCACCAGCAACATCACCACTGGCAAGATCACCAAGGGTATCCTTAACCTTACCGATGGCACCTTCGACATCCTTAACGGCACTACCAACGGTACCCTCGAGGTCACTAACGGCATTGCCAACACCACCAAGGACACCACCAAGAGTATCTTTGACACCACCAACGAGACCATCAACACCCTTCAAAAGACCGTCGACAAGACCTTCTTCGACAATAACGTTAGTAGCACCAAGGTCTTTGGTGACACCATCAACAGCACCTTCAGCATCATCGGCAACACCTTCAGCGGTATCAGCAACACCATCAACAGCACCTTCAGCACCCTCAGCAACACCTTCAGCGGTATCAGCAACACCCTCAGCAACACCTTCAGCGGTATCAACAACACCATCAACAGCACCTTCAGCGCCCTTAACGACATTACCAACAGTACCAGTGACACCATCGACAGCACCTTCAACACCCTTGACTACACCATCAACACCCTTAATAGCGCCATCAACAACACCACCAACAGTACCGAGAACACCATCAAGAAGACCGTCTTCAACTACAACATTGGCACCATCGACTTCCAATTCAACATCCCATGGAGCATCCAAAATGATATCTACAAATACATCACATCAGTATATGAATACAAGTTCTTTCAAAAAAAAAAAAATACAAAACTTACCGACAGAGGCCTCAGCTTCTTCGATTTCGGATTCGGCAGCGGGAACGAAACCAACAACGGAGACATTTTCACCGAGGTCAAGCTCGTTCAAAATGGCGCCTTGGGCAAGCTCCTCCATCTCATCACGCTTCTTGAGATCCTTGGCGTTGAGAATTTCTTGGGGAACCTCAGCAGCTTCAGCAGAAGCTTCTTCTTCGGCGGCTTCGACAGAGGCTTCCTCTTCGGCGGCTTCGACAGAGGCTTCTTCTTCGGCGGCTTCGACAGAGGCTTCTTCTTCAGCTTCTTCGGCGGAGGCTTCTTCTTCAGCTTCCTCGGCGCTTTCAGCATCCTCCTCAACAGAGGCCTCATCAGCAAAGATCATCTTTCTGAAAAAATCGATAACATTGCGCTTTTCAAGGCGGGCATCTTCGAATTCTTCCTGTTCAAACTCTTCCAAATCCATCTCTTCAACAATAGCGTCAGCAGATTCGGCGGCCTCTTCAACAGCAGCACCAGACTCGGCAGCCTCTTCAACAGCAGCACCGGATTCAGCAGCCTCCTCAACATCAGCACCGGATTCGGCAGCTTCTTCGACGGCAGCACCGGATTCGGCAGCTTCTTCGACGGCAGCACCGGATTCGGCATCTTCTTCGACGGCAGCAGACTCAGCATCTTCATCAAAACCTGCGGATGCGGCATCTTCAAAGAGTTGGTTGTAGTAAGCCTCTTCATCGAAATTGGCCAAGAAACCCTCTTCCTTAAAGGCGGGGGCAGCAAGGTATGCGGCCTCGGAAGCGGCAACGGAGGCCTCGGCTTCGGAAGCTTGGACTTCAGCAAAAACGGCTTGGCTCAAAAGAGCAGTGGCGACAAGAGCAATGGAGAAACGCATTTTATATATTATTATTATATTCTATAAAAGGGATTAAATAAATTATAATTTTATGAAAATAAGTTAAGGTATAATAATAATAGGAATAAGTTATATATAAAAAAGGGTATGAAAAAAAAAAAAAGTAGATGTATGAAAAAGCAATTCGTATTTATATATCTCTTTTTGTTTATGAGCCTTAGGGTAAGGAATCCTTTTCTTTAAAATAATTGAAATCTCAACATAAGCGAAAGTAATATGAAACTTATAAAAAAGGGACATTCCAGTTTGTTTTGAAAATAATTTTGTTGTGTAAATTTAATAAACAAATAAGCATTGTCAATTCGTGGAAAAAAAAAGAAAACAGAACAGAAAAAAAAAAAAAGATGACAGTTTTTGTGTACATGTTTGTGATTAATGTTTAATATATACAGCCGTATTACAGAATGTTGTTCTTTTCCGATGAAATACAGTATAGGAACATTATCACTTTTTTTTTTCTTCTTCGTCCTTCCATCAAATCAACTAGTTCGTTTGAAAAAAGGTGATATGGTTAAAAGAAGAAAACTGGGCCATTTTCATGACAACAGATACTTTTACAATCCAAGAATTGTTTTCTTTTTTTAATCTGTTTCTTCTGCAAAGCCATATTCGATCTTTTGCTATTCTAAGGAATTTACTATACCCGCCAATCTGGTTTCTGTCTTCAATTATAGTTTTTATATATCGAACCGCCTTTTTTTGTTTTCCCTTTTGTCCTTTTTTTTTTTTTTCATGGCTTCTTTCTGTTATTAAAGTCACATTCCAAAACACCTATGTGTCCTTGCAAACATACTATGCTTTTTTGAAACTTTCGAGTTTTCTAGATGTTTTATAATTTTTTTTTCTTATGCATGACAATGATTTCAATCGTGATTCTTGTTTAGGAACATTTTGGTTTTTAAAGAAGAAAAAAAAAAAACACGAAATTTAATGTGAGGCAATATAACTTTCCCGTTTGTCATGAATAAAAAAAAAAATGAATGTTGATATTGAAAGCTAAAATCTTGGGGATATTTTTTTTTTTTCAAGCGGCTAAAACCAACTTATCTTGGGAATTTTATTCTTTAGTAAATCCACAAGTAATATTATAGACATATAACAAATAGATAATGTTTATCCTTTTTCAAATATAAACAGTGGTGGAATGCTATGATGCTATGGAAGCCCATTTTTCTTTATGTGGCCAAATGACTTGAGCAATTCTAAATTGATATGATGGTTCCAACTGCTATTCTACACGTATTTAAACTCTTTGGGATGTGATATCACAGATACTCTAACCATTCTCAAGCTCTAATAGAAAAACTAGTTGCAGTGATTTGAAGCATCAACCTTTATTTATTTATTATTTTGGATAGGGCCAACCTCTGTTATTTATACTTAAAATGGCAATGTATTTTCTACTTCCCAAATAGTCGATTTTCAATGAATTTCCACTATGTGTTCTGACCATTTTCAAATAAGAATTATGTCATGTTTACTATTAGTCTAAATATGCTAACATTGACTTGAGAGATGTGGTTTAGGAAGCAAAAGTCCAAGCAGGTCTATATTAAAAAACAATATTTTCATTTTTAATATATACATCTAATCTGCACCTTTTCTGATAAAGTGATGGCGTAACTGTTTACAATCTTGGAGATATTTTCAATCCACCAATCAAATACATGCAAATAGTACATTCGAATAGATTTTTTTTTTTTAAAAGAAGAGGAAGAAAAAAAAGAGGGGGAAATATTATACAAATATACGTATTTGTTTGTAAACTAAAATGGAATGAGCAAGTCTGTGAACTGATGTCAATTAGAAGAACTGTACAATTTAATTACTATATTATATTCTCATTGCATAAAATTGAACAACTATGTACTTTAATTATGTCATTTTACTCAGATATTTGCAATATCGAAGCACAGTTATAGTCATGAAGTTTAGACTTCTGGAAACTTTATAGATTTTAAGGGTTGCCATTTCATCTAAAATATTTCCTATGAATACTTATATCTTTTGTTCGAACTGAAATAGTTTATTTCATTCTTTTCAAATAAAGTACACTTGATGGCTTTTTCTCTCTATTTCTCTTGTATTATGGACTTCTCAACCCTTATATACGTCAGTCTTTCAAACAAGCAGTATATATATTTAATGCGTATTTCCACTTTACAATTACATTTATTTATTAATTAGTTCACTCAAACACTAAATAATGAATAAAAAATGTTATATACCTAAACCATTCTCGGATATAATTAGTGTGGATCCAAAAAATGTGTATTTTTAAACATACCCATTGCTATTTTTTCTTGATGTATTATTAATAGATCTAAAACAAAATAATAAGGTTGACCTATCTGATTAAAGTTATTTTAAGACTGTCTACAATATTTCCGGTTTTTAGCAGCTTGTAACTCTTTTCACTAGTAAAAGGCTACCTTATAGCAGATACAAAGTGCACTATCATTATTTAAGCATTCATAACTATTCTGTAAACTTTATGCTTTTAATTGTAAACCAGACTATGAAGTTTTTTTTCTCTTTTTTTAAGTCAATACAGTGTTGGAGATCAGAGCATATAGCTGAAAAATATACATATCAAGATCTTTTAGGGACACATTAAAAAAAAGAAAAGAAGTTTTTCAATGAAAAGTGCTTTTAGGTTTTTATTTGCCTTTAATAAATAAATAGGTTAAATAAATAATGATATATCTAAAAATAAATAAGTCACTGCAACAGTCTAAGCGACTGGAACAGGTGTTGGTGTGGGTACAGAATTGAAAGAAAATGAGAATCTATTATTTCCTCCTGCTCCATTACCGATTTGGAAGCTGTATCCACCGTTTGGGCTACCGACACTACCATCACTACCAAGTGTGTATTCGTAATTACCATAAGTAAAAGTTTGAGGGGCAAAGGAGAATGAATATGTTTTTCCTTTTTGTGGTTCTGCGCCATAACTGTAACTATACGATCCTGGATTACCGGATCCTCCAGAATTTCCAAAATTGAAGTTGATATTACCGTTGCTGTTTCCATTGCTGTTTCCATTGCCATTATTACCACTGGAACCAGATCCTCCTTGTTCTGAGCCACCAAAATTAATATTAAATCCGCCAGAACCACTAACTCCTGGAAGAGGCGAAGCAGTTGGAATAGACACGGAAACAGAATTTACAGTTGGTGCAGCAACTACCAATGCTTGAGAATCATCATCACCAAAAGGACGGAGTAAATTGGTCTTGTTGTGACCATTTGGTACAAAAATGCCAGTGTAGTCGATACCAGGACCCTTAAACTGAGTGAATGAGCCACTATTATTCTCATGGCCTGAGCTGCTTCCACCATTAGTAGAACCAGATCCTCCGAAACCAAAATTGATACCGCCGGAAAGGCCGCCATTACCAGTACCGCCATTACCAGAACCACCATTATTGTTTCCAAAGCCAAAGTTAATGCCTCCAGATCCTTGTCCATTTCCGGAACCAGATCCTCCAAAGAGATTTCCCAAGTTAATGCCTCCGGAACCTGAGCCTGTGCCTGATCCTGTGCCTGAGTTTCCAAAATTGATACCGCCAGAAAGGCCTCCATTTCCAGAACCAAAGCCTGATCCTGGACCACCGTTATTATTTCCAAAGCCAAGGTTAAAGCCTCCAGATCCTTGACCATTTCCAGAACCAGAGCCAGAGCCAGAACCTGAACCACCAAAGCCAAGATTAAAGCCTCCAGATCCTTGTCCAGTTCCAGAACCACCATTATTGTTTCCAAAGCCAAAGTTAATGCCCCCAGATCCTTGTCCATTTCCAGAACTAGAGCCTGATCCTGAACCACCAAAACCGATGTCAATGCTTCCTGATCCTTGTCCATTTCCGGAGCCAGAGCCTGAGCCTGAACCACCAAATACAATGCCTCCAGATCCTTGTCCATTTCCAGAACCGGAGCCTGATCCTGAGCCTGAACCACCAAAGCCGATGTCGATGCTTCCAGATCCTTGTCCATTTCCAGAACCAGAGCCTGAGCCTGAACCACCAACGACAATGCCTCCAGATCCTTGTCCATTTCCAGAACTTGAACCTGAACCTGAACCTGAGCCTGAACCACCAAAGCCAAAATCAATGCTTCCAGAACCAGAACCAGAGCCAGATCCTGAACTTGAACCACCATTATTATTTCCAAAGCCAATGTTAATACCTCCAGATCCTTGACCATTTCCAGAACTGGATCCAGATCCGGATCCTCCAAAGAGATTTCCTAAGTCAAAATCTCCTGAGCCTGAGCCTGAGCCTGAGCCTGAGCCTGAGCCTGATCCACCATTATTTCCAAAGCCAAAGCCAATACTTCCGGATCCTTGTCCATTTCCAGCGCCTGAACCTGAACCTGAACCTGAACCTGAGTTACCGAAATTGATACCACCAGAAAGGCCACCATTACCAGAACCACCATTATTATTTCCGAAGCCAATGTTAATACCTCCAGATCCTTGACCATTTCCAGAACCTGAGCCAGATCCGGATCCTCCAAAGAGATTTCCCAAGTTAAAGCCTCCAGAACCTGAGCCTGGACCTCCAACATTAAGATTAAGCCCTTGAGTACCTCCAAGCCCTGGAAGTGGAGTAGCAGTAGGAATAGTTGCTGAAATACTTAGTGTTGTCGAAACAGCCATTAATATAGACTTGACTGCTTTATCATTGGATGGACGGAGTAAAACAATATCATTATAAGTATTTGGTACGAAAACACCTGAGAAGCTGATTCCAGGGCCTTCAAATGGTTTAAATGATTCCTTATTGGTATCAAGAACATTAGTGGCACCGTCAACTGAACCAGCTCCATTTGAGTTTAATCCAAAACCAAAGTGTGAACCAGTAGCTTTTTCAAATGGTTGACCTGTAGGAATAACTGCTGAAATTGATAGTGTTGTGGTTGCATTTGCCAATATGGATTTAATATGTCTATCAGTAGAAGGGCGAAGAAGCTTGAGATTGTTATGTGTATTTGGTAAGAATATACCAGTGTAGTTAGTACCAGGTAACTCGAATACTTTAAAGGTGCTAAGGTCATTTTCAAAGGTTCGGCTATTGGTATTACTTCCAAAACCAAACCCTCCAGAGCCTCCAGTACCAGTGTTTCCTGAGCCTCCGAAACCAAAGTCACCATTAAGCGAGCCTCCAGAACCTTTGCTTCCTGAGCCAGAGCCTCCGAAACCAATGTCAATATTAAAAGTGCCACCCCCACCATTGTTTCCAGAACCTTTGCTTCCTGAACCAGAGCCTCCCAAACCAAAATTACCACCAAGTGAACCTCCAGCACCATTATTTCCTGATTCTGACACGGAACCTGATCCACCAACAACAATGCCTCCAGATCCTCCAGAATTTCCAGATTCAGAGCCTCCGCTGCCAGAGCCGCTAGAGACAACAATGCCACCACCACCATTATTAGGATTGCCACCACCGCCATTAGCAGGAATAGTAAATCCGTTATTGTTAGGTCCATTGCCATTATAGCCGCCATTGCCATAACTTCCTTGAGGTGAGGTTACGATTCCATATGCGGGGCCACCACCTCCGTTATAGCCTGCATTGTAGACACCATTAAAGCCACCGTTGAACCCACCATTGGCACCACTATAAGGTCCGTTAGGTGGTCCATTACCAGGGTAACCGTTATAGCCACCATTACCATAATTTCCTTGACCTGGAGCTGCGATGCCACCATAGGCAGGGCCATTGAGTCCGTTATAGCCTCCATTAAATCCACCGTTGAATCCGCCATAAGGTCCATTGGGTGGTCCATTACCAGGATAACCATTATAGCCGTCATTGCCAAAGTTTCCTTGACCTGGAGCTGCAATGCCACCATAGGAGGGGCCATTTGGACCGTTGTAGCCTCCGTTAAAGCCTCCGTTGTAGCCTCCGTTAAAGCCTCCGTTAAAGCCTCCGTTAAAGCCTCCGTTATATCCGCCATTAAAGCCTCCGTTATAGCCGCCAATCAAGCCACCATTAAAGCCACCATTGTTGCCATTATAAGGTACATTGGGTGGTCTGTTGGGTGGTCCATTGCCTGCGTAAATAGCACCGTTTGATCCACCATACTGACCATTGTTCAAATTAGTATAGCCACCATTAGGAGCACCGCCATATCCTTGATATCCTCCATTGATATAGCCAGAACCTTGATAGCCTCCATTGGCATTGAAACCTTGGTTGTTGGAAGGACTACCACCGCCGTTAGGGCCATCAGGACCTCCATTAACCCCGATATTGAAACCTTGGTTGTTAGAAGGGCTACCACCACCGTTAAGACCACTAGAACCTCCATTAGAACCGACGCTGAAACCTTGGTTGTTAGAAGGGCTACCACCGCCGTTAAGACCACTAGAACCTCCATTAGAACCGACGCTGAAACCTTGGTTGTTGGAAGGACTATTGCCGCCGTTAGAGCCACCAGAGCCTCCATTGAAACTGAAGCCTAGGTTGTTGGAAGAGCCTCCATTAGGGCCACCAGGACCTCCATTAACCCCGATATTGAAACCTTGGTTGTTAGAAGGGCTACCACCGCCGTTAAGACCACCAGAACCTCCATTAAAACCGATATTGAAACCTTGGTTATTGGAAGGGCCATTACCAGCGTTAGTACCACCAGAACCTCCATTGAAACCGATATTGAAACCTTGATTGTTGGATGGACCATTACCAGTGTTAGGACCACCAGATCCTCCATTAAAACCGAAGCTGAAACCACCGGATCCGGAGCCTCCGTTACCTCCGTTATTACTGCTACCGCCACTTCCGAATGAAAAACTTACAGAGTTGGAACCACCTCCACCGTTTTTGGAAGCCCCGAATGTTGGAACTGTTATATTGACACCACCAGCTCCTGGACGTAGCAGTTTACCATTTGTTTGATTGTTAGCTTTTACAAGAACACCGTTGTCATATGCTGGACCATTATAAAAAGTATTGTTTTGAGATCCTTTAAATCAAAAAGTTTGAGTAAAAAAAGAAATTTTAAAAAAAAATCCAATCTTATACTTTACCATTATTTGGTTGGATATATTTTCCCTCTTCGAAAAAAGCTGCATCTTCAGCTATATTTTTTTTAAAATCGCTTTCAATGACAGCGTCATGCCCTACCGCATTATCTAAATTAATGTGATCAATTGAAAAAGCGTCAGGTGTTGGATTTAGTGATGGAATCGGGCTTGCAATGTAAGCCGCTTCCGCCAACACAATAGTTGCAGCGATAGCAATTGAAAAGCGCATCTGCTACCGTCTGTTGTATTGCTTTGTTAAACTAATGAAAAAGGAGTATCACTTCAACATTTGGAGTGGCCTATTTGGCCTGTATTTAAAACTTTTTTTTTTAAAACGGAATTTGTTGGTGTGGTATTCATGGTTTGAAATCGAATTAAATTGAAAAAAAAGTAAACATACTTTGTATCTCAAAAATAGTAAAAAAAAGTAATAGCAAAATGTAACTGCTCTTTTTAGCATTCTTGAAAAGGTCAACAAATATCATTGTACCTTAGCATTTTCCAAAAATCAAGAAGAAAAAACATTCAACATATATGTGCAGCCATATAGAAATGCTGTTTATTTGTTTTTGTCTGTTTTATGCAGAGCAAAGTGATATTGCTAAGAAATGAAGTTTAAATTTTCAAATATTCATAAATATAAATGTATAAGCATAAAAATATAAATCTAAATTGTAACTTAAGAACTATATAAGACACTAGTTATGTATTCAGATTTTACCCTCTTTAGATACAACATTTTTTTATCTTGCCCACTTTATATAAGCCTTAGTGACGGGGCAAACTTGTTGATACAAGCCATTCTTTATTTATTCAGAAACCAAATACAATGTACCTGTTAGAATAAATATACATGTATTTTATCCAAAACGTAAATTATAAACAGGTTGTCTGAAACTACATTTTATAAAACTTTAATATAAACAATAATAAATATTAAGAATTATAGATTAAAATTAAATGTAAGAATTCAAAGTAGCTAGTATGTCGTGTTTGCTCATTACTTCTGATTATTAACTTGAGAAAAAAAAATGGAAGAAATTAGTTGATGCTCGCCTCTTTGTTTTGTTCTTTTCAAGCATTATTTTTAAAATAATTAATAATTAGCTATAAATGAGATAACACGTATAACATTATATTTACATTACCTAAATCTATTTCTGATGGGTTATTCTCATAAGCATCTTCCCTTGGACCTCTTTGTCTTCTTGGTCTCCGTGGCTGTGGGTCTAAAAGGGTGTCAGCATGGTTAAGTATCGTGCTTAATTTGTCTATTAAGTTTGTTAATAAACCCGGGCGACCAGTAGTTCTGTCTCCAAGTATTGGGTTCAATAAAGCGTTCAAAAGACCTTCAACAGATCGAACAACATTATTTAGTACTGTATCGAGATCATTCAATTCGTCATCAATCGGGTCAGTTTTACCTCCTAAACTGAGCTTCAAACGATTGACAAACTCGTCGCGACCTACACCGTTTTCAATCACATCATTGTTCTCTAGTTGCTGAATAGGAGCGCCACCAATCTCGTTTTCAAAAGCGCTGTCTTGCTCTTTCTCTAAATCAGAGATCAAATTGGAGAGTCGATCGAGTTCGGAGTTTAATGAGTTGAGCTGATCTTCGCGAATAGCATCATCATTGGCATTGTAATAAAGAGAACTCTCTTCATAAAAAAAATCCTCGCTTAAACCGCCATTAGACGATGATTCTTCTGCATAAACAATCCGGCTTATTGCAATAGTTATAACAATGACAAGATTAAACTTCATTTTTTCTTTTTGCTTGGTACCAATATCAATGGTTTTTTTTTTTTTTAATAGAAAATAGGGGGGAAAGCGAAAACTTTGTTTATAATTTTAGACTTTCAAAAAAATGGTTCTGCTTTTGTATTTTGAGAGCATTTTATGATAGAATGTAATAAATGAAATCGATTTAAATCACAACGGGAGTGTTTTGCAAGAACTTGCACATTCTCAAATGTGTTGTCTTTTTTAATCCCCGCAACGACAATGTGTCGATATGACATAGCAGTTACTGATGTTATCAAAGTATATGTAGCACATGCAGTAATTACATTTAGAGTTTATGGATTTAAGATACCTCTTATATGTAGAATTTATAGAATATTTAGTAACTATACGAATATTTAATTGTAAATAATCAAACATGTCAATATAGAGAAGGACACCGGCTTCTTTAAATCCTTCTCTCTCTTTTCATTAGTAATAAGCAAATATAAAAATGTAGGTTATCACATATTCAAAAGTCTATGAGTAGTTCTAACGTCACGCCTCCACTCATTTTGTGACATATATATATATATATATTTACAAAAATACCCATCCTGTTTTAATTTCTGTTCTAGTGTCTGTATGTACATGTGCCTAATTATAAACTACATTCTTTCTTTTCAATACAAGGGTTCAGTCACTTTTACTTTTATACATGTATATATGAATCTATAGAGAGACTCCAGAACCTATCTATCAGCCTATTATCCACTAAATATTTATGCCAAGATATTTATATTCACAGCGTGGATTTGCTAATATGTAATATAGAGATAGGATTATGAAATCTAGTAATTAGTAGAATGTTCCTCTTTCCGTAATTAAATTATGTTTTCTTCTTATGTATGATACGGGAACGAAAGAGAAGACCGAGGCATTATATAGCCGAGCGAAAAGTCAAAAATATAACCATCTTGTATATTATTGAATTTTGTCATATTGGACACAAATAAGATCAATCTTGTTATCGCCAATATCAATATCTCTCTTAATCGCTATCTATCACAATGCGCTTTCTGGAAGTATGTTCCACAATGATTAAATCACAGTGATAAGATGATGATCCTTTTGAAAAAAATATCAACTCAATATCGCTCAACTTGACAATAAAATGGCTGGCATTGATTTTCCCTCAGTGATCTACTACATAATACTTGAAAAGAGCACAACCAAGCTAGCCAAATGACGATCCCAAGAACGCTTGTCACTGCTGAAATACACATTTTAGCATTGGATGTGTTTTTTTTTTGTTTTTTTTGTTTTTTTTTTGAAAAGAAGTAAATCCATTTAGACTTGCATTTGAAGTGTTTTTTTTTTTCGCTAGAATTTGATACAAGCAAAATGACATAAGGTATTGTTTAGCCACGTTGCTTTACTCATTTTGAGCAAGATTTAAGAACGACCCAATTTGAATAGAAGTGACGTAAGTAAATCCAATGATTCAAGCGCCGAAATGAACAGCTCTTTTTTTTTGCCTATTCTCTCAACAGTGAGCAGACACTACTCTTACCTCAACTTATTCTAATCTAGACACAAATGGTAATGCTTGTCTTTCTTATTGCTTAGTTACCTTTTCTCTTTCTATTTTATAAAACTGCTTCCTATTTTTTATTTTTAAAAAAAGCAAAAAACAATGAAACTCGCGTTATTAATCCTGCTTTAATATTTCCACTAAAATAGTCCAATACGCTTCGTCCTTATCTCACAGCAGTCCGCTCTACTTTGACTGCTGCACTCTGTCTTGACAATTTCTCTTCTCAGGTCGCTGAAAGACACAATACACCCGAAATTGAGTCTGGGTAAATAATAATAATAAATACATTTGTAAACTAGCTGAATAACACCTCTTTACAATAGTAAATCCAAGGAAGTGTTGATGAACCCACTTGTAATTAGCCGCAATGAGAATGAAAAAGTGCTGATTGAACCATCTGTTAATTCCATCCGTGTCAGCATTAAAATTAAACAGGCTGATGATCTCGAAAGAATTTTGTGTCACAAATTTTCCCGTTTCTTGATGATGAGAGCTGAGAACTTTGTTATTTTGCGTAGAAAGCCTATTGAAGTAAGGATTGAATCAAGGGAAATGATGGATATAGATTGTTGACATTGTGATTTAGGGTTACGATATCTCCTTCTTGATCACAAACACGCACACTGAGCAAATGTACAAGCATAAATTGGTCGACTTTACTGTGCATTTTATGGAAGAAGTGGATAAGGAGATTTCCGAGATGAAGTTGAGCGTGAACGCACGTGCAAGAACTGTAGCCGAGAGTTACTTGGTTCAGGTAAGAGGATGGGGGATGGAATGTATTATAGGCAATATGCTAATGCTTGCATTTGATAGTTTGCTTAAAAGGATATATATAAATACATATTCTATTATTATTCGATATTCAATATTATTGACTGTTTTGTATGCAAAATACATAATATACATAAAATATTACTATGAGATGTGAATGAATTTGTGATTTTATACATATATAAGCTTATTTTTGGATTATTTTGTCGTTTTTCTATGATGACGAATTAGGGTTTCTTTCAATACTAAATGCATATAGAATATCAATATTAATAAATATAAATAAAAGAGCTTAAATTGCTGAGCCGTAGACACAAAAGAAAACAATTATATAAAGTCAATTTGTCTGTGGTACTCGAATTATATTTCAACTGGTTTTGAAATAGAAATAGAGTCTTCCATGCATCTTGTCATCACCGATCACAGTCGCAGAACATATATGAATATTAAGAGACATGTTATTCTACTGCTGATGCTGTTGATGACAATTGAAATAAGATACTATAGGTAAAAGTGTATCTGTCTGTAGTGTTATATATTACATTGTATTGTATTGTATTGTATTAAAAGGAAGAATAATAGTAATAAAAAAACAAGTTACAATAGTTAAAATAAGGGATAAGCAGGACCTTCCCCATTGATTCGGTCCAAAAAAGGCGGGAAACCAATAATCAGGTGTGCGGTAAAAAGTTGACTGGTTAAAACAAGATGAACCACTGATTGGTTTGGAGTAAAAAATGTGGGGTCCTTGTTTTCCA
>VCJM01001551.1:119308-136782 GCA_024139495.1 Backusella sp. ASU-2019c | reverse complement strand
TAAATGTAAAAAAAAAAAAAAAAAAACATACACAATTAAATTAAACTTGCCAATACTCAAGAAGCAAGTAGGAATATAAAGAAATAACAAGACAATGCTTACCGACATGTATATTTGGTAAAGCATGAGGGGATATATTATTACTACTGTTATTATTGTTATAAGTAGGATTATTCAATTGATTCATTGTTTTTATTGTTTAAAACAATAATGAATGATACTTTTTTATGTAAGAATAATAAAAAGAGTAAAGAAAAAGAAAGAAAAAGGAGAGATAGAAGAAGAAAAGAACTAAAAAGACCAGTTAATGAATTACACAACAATAAGGTTTGAATATAAAAAAAAAAGAGAGAGAGAGAAAGAAACAAGAATTGACAGCCAAAACTGGAAAAAAAGACGACATGAATCTCCGTCTTGTCAATAAAAAAAATTAAGGAGAAGCGAGAGAACACTTTAACACCAACATCGCATCGGGTATTTTACATTAGCACTTTTCTTTCCAATAATCTTGCGTATCGTTACTTTAAATTGTTTTGAGTTTCAAGTAGGCCATTCAAAATCAGTGAATAAACGATACATCTTGATGGAAGAAGATGTTCCAAAAATAAAAAATAAAAACTTTTTCTATTATAAATTGGACTTTTTGATCTGTCAATTATGGGAATTTTGTTTGTTTGTTTTCAAATGTCATCATATGTAGAAAGTGATTTGTATATAAAAAAAATTAGCCTCGCTAAGAAAAACAAAAAAAAACCTGTTCTGGACATTTGCACAGACGACAAAAAGGTTTTCCCACACCGATTTTTTTTAAGGGGTGTATTCTTTAATATATTCTGGTTGGAAGCCTTTTGTATATTGATGTCATAATCAGTACGGTCATTCAACTTGAGATTTAATGTCTTTTTACTCGTGAACTCGCTAATTGAGGTGCTCTACCATGTTCTGGCCTATGTCTCGCGTTAAATATTTTTAGATCAATAAACTATGCACGCAGATGGCAGATAATTCATTGCATTTAATATCTTAAAACGGAATGAGGAAACTATTTTGATTTGTTTACATTTGTTTTCTTATCAACACAAAAAGTTGATAAAAATACTTTTATCATGGCAAAGTTGTAAACAAAAAGGCATGTTGATGATTTTGTTGGCCCAAATAATCAAAGCGAAAATGAATCTATTAAAACTGGTAGTTCCAGCCCAAGTTTTGGCTTTTTTCAAGTGGCTTGACTTGATAAGCTATACCCTAAACCTTCATGATAACTAGTATAAAATAATAACCACCAAACTCACTTGCATTTGAGGTGACCCGAGCGTGACCTCCCGCAAAGCACTTGCTACAGGAAAAAAGGCAAGCTCGATCCTGTGTACCAACAACCTTTAAACTTGAATATTGTTTCCCTCTTTTTTAACCAATCAGAATAAACTATATTTTTTTGACATTTTGTAAAAGGAAAAAATGGTTTTATTGAAAGTATAATGTTCAAAATCGTCATGAACCAAGCCGATCTACTAATTGCCACTCTTAATTCTAATTGACCTCTTTTTTTTTACTTTAATATCCGCACTGCATCTTTTGAAAATATATAACTTGCTCCTGACCAAACTGTAGTTCCACCAACAATCCACCTTTTTTAAATATTTGTTTTTTTTTTTTTATTATTATAAAATCAACATTTTAAGTCTATTCACTACTCTAAAATCACTTACTGTAATGCGGTCAAAGCCTCTGGAGAGGGAATATCCATGCTCACACTTGTCAGTGAGAAACCCATCAAAGCAAGCTGTAATGCAGTATTGATCTTACTAATCTGTGTTGGTCTTACTTCTGCAGATGGGATCGATCCATCAAAATAGCGTGATATGGTTTTCTATTTCAAGATGGTTATTTATCAGTGTTAATGATCTTTATGAGAAAAGACTCACAGGTTCTGGTAATGATATGTATCGATAATAGAATGCTGAAATGACCAAACCAACATCTCTACCCAAAATAACAGCAGCAAGAGATACTAATAGTAGTAGTTTTTAGATGATCAATTCCATAGATAATCATCCATTGACTATACCTGGTAATACACCCTCCATTGCCAATGTAATTGTCATGACCGTCATCAATACCTTGTCTGCTGCAGGATCAATGATGGTTCCTAATAGTGTCTTCATATTGTATTTTCTAGCAATATAACCATCCAACTTTGTTATCCACACAAATAGTCAATATACTAGTTATAATACGCGTTTCCTTTCTTTATTTTACCAAATCTGTAAAGCCCGCCAATACAAACAGTCCCAATGCTTGATTATAATCATTGTGAAGGATAAGATGTCCAATGTAAGGTGCTGCCAAGAGTCTTCCAAAGGTCAATACATTAGGAATTGTATAGATATCCTCTTTTAGCTCCTGGAATAATCCCATTTTGAATAATGCATGATAAATAAATATACAATAAACAATTAAAACAAACCTTTTTCTTTTGAGGAGTTCCTGAATTGAGATCTTCTCTTTTAAGTATTTCACTTCTTGTTGATATTAAGGTACGCTGTAATACGATACCAGTCTTTTGAAAGCGTCTATATTATATAACAGAAAAAGGGGTTACCATAGCAACACCAGGAGTGACATGTAATATGAACATACCTTAGTGTTGATGTAGGAAAAGGCTTGATTGTGTTGATACATAAAGGTCTAAGGGCTTGCTTTAAAGGCAATGCACGACTGCTCACAAGTGTTGTCTGGTGCTTTGTTAGAATGAGTAAGGATCTTGACTGCAATCGTAATAGCGTCATTTTATATATGTTAAAAAAAAAAAGAGAGAGATAAATTTTATAAGCCTGTCCAAAAAAATAAAAAAAAAATAAAAACAATTCATAAAATTGGGGATTGGGCCAGGTTGGGTGAATCAAATTCCGAAGTTGCTTCTTCCTTCTTGATTGGTCATCATTGTTCTTGTCCAAGATGAACTACTGCTTGCTCAATTGAACTTTGATTCTGATTATTGCATTTGTAAACTGGTAGTTTATACTAAATACAAACTTGATCAAGTGTAATATTGTCTTTTGGTGTCTTGAAAATCCCGTATTCAGAGGAGATGTTTTTATCAATGAATCAACTGTAGTTCCAAGAGTGAGGCTCCATTATCTTGTTCAGTTACATTTTTATTGTTACTACAATTCAATTTGAGATATCTTCTTAAACCAACACAGAATAACAGCAACAAAAATCCCCCTAACCAAAATTTAAAGAGTGTAGAAATAAGGGAATTAATAGATGATGAACATATACGCTGTAATAGAACTCAGTCAGTTCTTCTGCGAATATACCTTTTCCAAAGTAAATTGAGATTACTACATCTAAAAATGGGGCTACAACTAGAGAGGTAGTATGATTTGCGGAATGGAATAATCATGAAAAAAAGTCTTGTTCTATTAAACCCAGGTGTTTTACGTTGGTTATTTTATTATTAAATTAAAATCTAAACATCACTATCATAATTAAGATCGTTCGCGTGATCTCCATCTTCACTTGAAGTGTCATCACTACTACTATATTCAGCACCACATTCCGTATCATAATTGAAATCATTGTTTGGATCATCTTCATTTATACCAGTATTTGAAGCAGTTGGTTCAAGAACAGTGGTACTACTAGAGGTAGTTGGTTCAGGAACAGTGGCGCTACTTGAAGGTCTTGCTTCCCGAGAGTTAACAGTCTGTTGCTGCTGTTGCTGCTGTTGCTGCTTTAATCGTTTGATCTCCTTTTGTAAGTTTTTGTTTTTTTCCTTTTCGTTATCCAAAGCATTCTCCATTTTCAAGTTGTTCAACTCTATTTCACTGTTTTTGGCCTGCAGCAGACTTTTTAAGGTGTCTACCATTTCATTCGCTTCTTGCTGATTTCCTTGGTTTGCTGTCGATATCAGTTGATTTTCGCGATTCAAAGACATGATTGTATCCTCTTTTGATTTCAGTAGCTGCTCTAAGGTCGAGTTTGATGCTTTTAATCGCTCCATTTCATTAGCGGTGTTCGTTTTGTCTTGCTCCATGGTTTGCTTCTCTTGTTTTAGTGAATTTAGGGTTTGAGTTTGTTGTATAGACGTTCTATGATGTCCATGTTGTTCGTTTTCCAATACATTGATTTTGCTGTCTTTTTCTCTTACTTGTTGTTCGAGACTGTTGGTTTTCAGCTTTAATTCTTGGTTCTCCCTTTGTAGTGAGGCTATTTTGCTGTCGTTTGTATTTAATTGCTGCTGAAAAGTGACATTTTTATGTTGCAATAACTGAAAATCATTTCTCAGCAAAGTGAGCTGTCTGTCGCTTTCTTTTATTCGGAGTTGAAGGTTGGATTCTTCCTGTTTTATTGGCGGAAGCTCTTTTGTTTGACCGATCAAAGTGCTCTTTTCCTGTTTTAAAAGCCGAATTTGCTTCTTCAACTCAAGTATTTCACCTTCGTTATTCGAGACCGAGCTATTCATTGGTTCTGTATAGCGTCGTCTATCATCAGCGAATAATATTGGTACATTTTTCCATGCTTCCTTTCCACCACCGGTTAATTTATAAGTGATGTTTAAGTCCACGAGTGATTCCATTTCTTGTTGTGTTTTATCTTGCTTCTCTTCCAAATTCTTCTTTTCTGCATCAAGTATAGCGTTTGCTTCCTTTCTTAATTGGTAAAATGGTTTCTCTATTACTTGACATCAATACAACGAATCAATAATATGATTAAACTTACTTTTGTCTGTTGCAGATCGGTGATAGCCTTGATTTTTCAATTTGTTTATATTTGCTTTATCTCCTCCGTGACAATACCATTCCAGTGCTCTGTATTTATCAAGAGGTACACCATAACCATTTTCGAATAGCCACCCAATATTATTGGGGATATTTTCAAATCCACCTTGTTCAACAACTTTTAGTTGCCACTTCATAGCACACAGATAGTTTTTTGGTACACCCAATCCATCTCTGTATAAAGCACCAATATTATACTTTGCAAATGAATAATTTCCCCTTGCTGCTAAAAGATACCATGCCAGTGCTTTGTCGTACTGTTTCCTATCATTTTTATATACACATCCAATATCATTCATTCTGTTGCTACCAGTGCAATCTCCAACAGATACATCATCAACTATATAAACAAGTTCATTAGCTTGTTTGGAATGAGAATGTAAAAAATAAAAAGTTAACATTACCTTTTAAATCAACCTCGAGTTGCTCTTTGGTAAAGTAAGTTCCAGGTATTGTCGTCATTTCAAAAAAGAAGTAGTAAATGTGTGTTTATGAACAGAAAAGAAAGGGACAAGTTTTATTTTGTTTGTTGTACGATGGCTGTGGTTTTTGTAGGATGAGAAAAAAAAAAAAAACAATTTAATGACCACTCTTGTTTGTACTCGATTTACCCAAGAGCAACTCGAGGCTGATTTAGAAGGTACTGATTATTGCTATTACAATCTCATTCCAAACGAGACAATAAATGTATCGGGTAAGGACGGTTCTTACATGAAAGGCAAGTATAACTACAACCCTGATGTGTATTACTAACTGAATATAACAATAGGAAACAAATGACCATCATTACAGATATACAATGAATACATGACAAATAACAGAAAATTCACGAATGGATAAAATACAAAGATAAAATGAAATAGAATTACCTTACCAGTCGTACAAGAGATATGTTCTCATTCTAGATGAGGACGCGCTAAAGCATATTGTCATATTACTTTTCATAAGCTAGTCAAATAAGTTTAACTCCATCATACAAATAGAAGCGAGGGGGCTTGGTCCACCAAGGGCTAGGGCAACGGGTGATTTTATCCTGGTAACCTTTACTCCCCGTTCAGAATTGATATGAAATCCAGAAAATCAAAAAGTTCATCAATAATATAATTTAAAAATCGTGGTGATCATATTATTATATCATTATTAAAATTAAAAGGTAGGAATTTTCAACACGGCAATATTGTTTATTTATTCAATTAATGGGTTCCATCACAATCAGTGCCATAATGGCCATCCTCATTTTCACTTGGTGTGTCATAATTCGTGTCATCGTCACCACTTTCATCAGTGTCGCCAACCGAGTCATAATTGATATCATTGTGTGAGCTTTCATTAGGATCATGCGCCTTGTTTAAACCACTTGCGTTTTGTTTCGTTGCCTGACGATGCCGACTCTTTACTCGTTTTAGCGCTCTATTCTCTTGCTCCAATGCGTCGTTTTTTCTTTGTTTATTTTCTAATAAATGCTCCATATTCTGCTGTAGTAGTTCCATTTCGTTGGTTTTGGCCAGCAATAATTTTTTTTGTGTTTCCATCGTTTCAGCCATGAATTGGTTTGCTGCTGATAAACTTTTAATTTCGGCTTTCAATGACATTGTGGCATCTTGCAAACTAGTATTGGATACTTCAAGACGCTTTATTTCAGTATTGGCATATTCGTTGTTTTTTTCCAAAGTGACAGTTGATTTTTTTAGTCGCTCGATTTCGATATTGGTATTTACTTTATTTTGTTCCAAGGTTGCATTCTCGTGATTTAGGACTTCTAGCGTTTGTGTCTGCTTGAGTGATGATGTGTGATAAGTACGCTTTTCGTTTTCTAGTGAGCTGATCCTTTTGTCCTTTGCCTCAAGTTGATATTCGAATGCAATCGTTATGCTCTCCAATGTGCTGATTTTGGTGTCTTTTTCCGTTATTTGACATTTTAAATCAGCATTTTCTTGATTTGATGACTGGAGCTGCTCGACTCGGCCTTCCAGAGTATTTTTTTCATGTATTAAAAGTTGAATCTGCATTTTCATCTCAATTAATTCATCTTTAGCGTGTATGGTTGGCGCATTCAACGACTCTGTATCCAATTGTTTATCCTCTGGTATTGCTTTTGGTTCATCATTTCGATCATCCACCAATTTATAGGTATTTTCTAATTGTGCGAGTGCTTCAATTTCTTTTTGGGTTTTATGCTTCTTCTCCTCCATTTTTTTCTTTTCAGCTTCGAGCACAGAGCCTGTTTCAATTACCAACTGTTGGAGTGATTTTTCTATTCGTTTCTTTTAATAAAGCGAAATCATCATTACAATTCAACTTACTCTTGTCAGCTCCAGATCGGTGATAGCCTTGGCTTTTCAATCTGTCACTATGTCTTTTGTCTTTTCCACGACAATACCATTCTAATGCCCTGTATTTATCAAGAGGGACGCCATGACCATTTTCGAATAGCATACCAATGCTTATGACAGCAAAGTCGCAATTTTTTTGTTCGGCAGACTTTAAATACCACTTCAAAGCGCATAAATAATTTTTGGGTACGCCTAGACCCAAATTAAACGAAACACCAACGTTGTTTTGTGCAGCTGCATTATTTTCTCTTGCTGCTAAAAGATACCATGCCAGTGCATTATCGTACTGTTTAATCTCATACTGATAGATGAGCCCAAATTCGTTTAATTTATCGCTACCAGAGTGCGCTACATCCGATACATTATCGACTTTATAAAATAAGTGTATTAGTCCGGTTGTAATGAGATTACAATAAAAATAATCTGCTGTTACCTTCTAATTCAGCATACAGTTGCTCTTTAGTAAAATGAGTTCCAGGTATAGTTGTCATTTTCAAAAATAAAACGAGTTTTTTATTTGTAAGAAAAAAAAGGAAGAAAATAAAGGAAAGAAAAAGTACAAATGAGAGGTGATGTTATAAGAGGATACTAATTTATTATCATTGTACAAAAGCAACAGCCACCGTTCAACAAATAGCCCTGTGTTATGACACTAAAATGTAGTTGGTATTCCAACATCATTATCAATTTATATTTTTATTTTATATACGGAGCACATTGAATTTTTATTTTTAAATGAAACATGTACCTGGAGCTTTCATTTTCCCAAAAGCAATGCTGTATTGGTTTAAAATGTAATAGATTATTTAATAATGCCATTCAAAACGTGCTAATAGTCATATCACTGATAAAGTATCCAGGGTACAAGACTCTGGTAGTAACGGATGGAATGAATCGGAATTTAGATAAGTATGACAGAAGCACTGGTGTGGACACGTTCAAGAGCAATGAAAAATAAATCATTTACACACAGCGCAATCTAAGAATGTCATCATGAAGGGTTGGGTGTACAGAAATGATGTCTGTGCACTTTAAAATGATATTCAAAAATTTGCTGAGCTATAATTCTGGCGGGTCTATTCAAAAAACGGTATGGTCTTCCGTTTGATAAAAAGAAGGGACCAGAATGGTACTCCCAAAGAGAAAATAAACAACAGTTAGTGGTTGATTACAAAAAAGATATAGGTATTCTAAAACTCCTTTTAGGAAGAGTCTAGTGAAATCAACAACACTCTGCTACTGTTGATTGTGCCTGTACCTGAACTTTGGAGGGGTCAATTTCTACAGTTTTTGACGACTTGAGACTCCTCTACTAAATTATAATCTCATTCATACCTGCGCTACTCCTCATGGTAATGTGATTTATCTATTGTCAAGTACCCGTGAATTTATATATTTTGAAATATGGAAATCGATCAATTACCGTGCGCACCAATTGTTTGACCATGCTATTAAGTCTTAGTTGCTTCACAAAGAGTCTGGGCAATGTCATTTTTTAATAATAAAAGCTTATTTAAGAAAAAAAAGTGCTACAGTGTCAATGCAAATGAAGATTTTGAAAATCGATCAACTGAAACAGGAAATAATGTTGGGTTATATTTTTTTTGTGGCTGATGTCGCAGTCTTCATTATTTCTTTAGACTTTTAATTGGTTATTCTTCTTTTTGATAATCTTTTATATATCACAATAGATGTGATATTCGTTATCATTGTATTCCCATAAATTAAAAGACATAGACATCGCTAATGTATGCATTGAGCTTATAATCTATAATACAATATGTCTAAATCATTTCCTCTAAAATAAAAATAGCCGTACTACCGTTTATTTGATAAATGTATATCTCCTCTTTTATATGTCAAAGTCATATCCCCTTACCTGCTATTCTTTTACTTTTCAACATGGAGAAGTCAACCTGTCATTTATATGGTTGCGGTCTAGTTCAAATCAAATGAATCATCACCATTGGGTGCATTATATTTTGGTTCACTTCATATTCCCTCCCTTCCCTTTTGAATCACCTGCCGTTATCCATTGAACAAACAAAAATTAATTGAAATTAGTAAAGTGATTTGCAGTTACAAAAAATGCAGTTGTGAGCTCTGATTGGTTTTGAAGGCAATGGAATAGGGGCTCCGTGGAATCGAACTTCTATTATGACATTAAAATGGAAATAGAATATGTAAGTTTTCGAAGTGCCTGTTTTTTTTATAATACTAAAAAAGAAAAGAAAAGAAAAGGAAGAAAGAAAGAAAGAAAGGAAAAAGAGGATCTGCTCCAGACTCTAATGAGTGCTTCAAATTTTACAGGTAACAATGATCTTTATGTGAATTATTTAATAAAATATAAGTATTACATGGTTTAAAAACTATGAATTGAATATATGTAGAGTCAAGTATAGAATCTGTGAATATTTTAACATACTGACAAGCAATTAATAGATGTTAAAAGCCAAGCAGTCAACGCCTCAGCAAATATCGGTCTTTCAAATCCACAAATGGTGTACCTGTGATTTTTTTAATTTCCATAGATACAGAGATGACCATCTTAATGATATCACTACTTTTTTTCTACGTAGAGAAAGTTATTCATGCTCTCGGGCTTCTTGTCCAATTTTTTTTTTTTTTTGTATATATATAGGGTGATCAATTCAACTAATTCAAAACTATTCAACAACAAATTATTTATTTACTCTCAAAAACCTTACTTCACATTTAACTTTCTGAGCCGGTTCTCACTAAAAACAAACTCTCTATCATTATGAAATTAAATCTCATCCTTACTACTATCATTTCTGCTGCCTCACTTGTCTCTTCAGCACCTCTTACTGAAAAACGTTCACTCAGCTGTCTTTCCAGTGCCACATTTACTCAATACTGGATCCCTAAAGAAGGCGAAGAGGACATGTCCAATAATGGTGGCAGCGTAACGCTAAGTGGTAGCAAGACAAAACCATTAGTGACCTCTGACGGTTCTACCATTGCCCACGTTTCCGATGCAACCTATGAAAAGTTTCAAATGGAAGGCACAGGTCTCCTTTCCTCAGGTGAAATGGTGAACCTTGGATCAAGCAAAGATGCCTTTGTCAAATTGGATCGCTCCTCTAGTCCATATGGCCTTGGAGCCGAATCCCATGTTAGTTTGGAGCCCTGGGTGAGTGTTGCATCCAACGACTTGGATCTTGGAACAACCCTTTATATCAAAGAACTCGATGGTGTCTCTCTTCCTCATGGTAAAACACACAATGGATGTGTCCGCGTAGATGATGTTGGATGGGGTCTTGACAGCTGTCAGATTGATTTCTTTGTGCTCCAGTTCTCTGCTTTCCAAGAACTCTCTTCCTCGCTCCCTTCTATTGTCACTGCTACTGAAAAGAGCTGCAATGTACAAAATTACATTACAAGTACTGTACAAAAATGGGCTGCTCTTTAAAAAAAAAAAAAAGATATTTATTTTATGCTAGTCGTAAAATTTTGTATATATATATTCTATTTATTTGATGTCACCGACTTGTACTATTCTTTCTCTTCTTTACAGTTGACCTGTATTTTTTGTTTATGTATTTAATAAAAAATTATTTTATAAAACCAAGTACCTTTTTTTCAGCTTTGATGGAGCTTTATGGATAAAACGTTGGATTTTCTTTTTCAGGGAGCACCAAGTCTAAAAAAAGTGTAAGCAATGTTGTCAGTGAAAAATAACTCAAAAATAAATAAAATAAAAATCTGAAATAACTAAATCGAATATAAGAAGGCATCTTGTTTCATCTTTGATTAGCACATGCTCTTGTATAAAAAGCGTTGTAGAAATTCTTAAAAAACGCACCTCAGCTTGGATGATATTCAAACTCTCAGGATAACCCGGCTATCAAAACAAAATAAATAAGCTGTATTTTTATGTTTAAAATACACATAGAATGGTTCAACAAAGCAGAGATAAGGATGAGGATTTCTTCTTGATAGCGGGTCAAACCTTAAATGTTGATGTACGTCAAACCATTGGCCAAATGGTAAATCAAACCCGAATCTGAAAAACGATGGTGTAACCTTTTAAAAAAAAAGCGAATAAAAGTATTTTTTTTTCCCTTTACGCGCTCCTTTTCTTTCTTTACATTATCCTTACATTAATATGTCCACTGCTACCGATAAGAAGCCCGAGCCTGTATTTGTTCAACCCAAACCCTATAAAGTAGACCTTGAACCTGGAAAGGTAGCATATCAATGTAGTAGATAGATACATGTTGTTGATGGAAGGTATCTTTAGGAATACTACTGGTGTACTTGTGGTGAATCAAAGAACCAACCCTTCTGTGATGGTTCTGTAAGTATAAAATCCATCATATAAAAAGCAAAATGCTCATTCCCCACCATACAGCATAGAGAAGCCGGTGTTTTCAAGCCAAAGAAGATCACTGTTGATGAAGCAAAGACTTACTTTTTGTGTGGCTGTAAATATACCCATAACGAACAAGGTGATTTATAAATAGTCTGGGGGGTATATAGCAATTACTAATACATGTATATATAAAAAGGATTCTGTGATGGTACCCATCGCAAAGAAGAAGGTATTAAAAAGTACAATGAATTCTTACTCAAGGCCAATGGTAAGCTCAAGAGCAAAGCCGAGGAAGCAACCAAATATCAGGAAGAACTGAGAGCTGAGCTTATCAAATCTCAACGCAAGCAAAAGGTGGCTAATGTTGTTGCTGGTTTATCCATTTCACTTATCATTGTTGGTATTGCTTCAAAGTATTATCATTTGAAATAAACAAAGATTTTTTTTTCTTTTCTTTTTTTGTGCCCGGGGTAGCGGAGAGGGGGTTTATTTTTTTTTATTAAATGTAATGATGTGAGCCATACAATTGAAAAGTATAACATGTGTTGTTTCTTGGTAAAAGTAAGAATGTGTAATCATTTTCACCATTGAGATAGGAGTAATGTGGTATTTGCCAGGTGAATGGCGAGTCTTTGTAACCCCACACTGACATCGCTGCCCACTGTGAATTACTATTATTTTTCATTTGTTTTCTATTTTTTTTTAAAAAAAGAACACTTATTTAGAACTTGATTTCATCCACTTTTTTTCTTTGTTTTACCTAATATCAATCATAATACTTTGAATGATGGGTGATGGAATAAACCCCTTCCATTTCAACATGACACATGTTTGTTGATTGTCCAAAAAGGGAGCGGGGCTGTTATAAACAGAAACAAAAGGTTCCCTCTTATCCAATCTGCATAATCTCTTTGCCTTTAACTGGGCAAGACCAAGCCATTCCAATGCCTTTTCTGCATCCTTTTCCCAGTGTGGAGGTGGTTGATCGGTCATTTTATAATTGATTGTATCAAACGAGGGTATATTGGCATCCGATACCACGTCCATTTCCATTCTAATGTCTTGTTTTGATACTCGAATATCGGATGGCCATCCAATGTCAACCGTTGTTCCTGTTACTTTATATTTGTGTCTATTTAGATTGTCCATCTTTATCTCGACCCTTTTTTCCCAAAACTTACAAGTATCCACCGCACAGAAAACCATTTTAAATGACTGTGTCAATGTATTCTCTACGCACCACTTGAATCGATCATAATTGTTCTTTCCAGGTACAAAAGCCTTGGCCGTCATATCCATCTCGATGACTTGTTTTCAAGTTAGCCTTCTCTTTACTCTGGATGAATAGAATATATGAATTACCATGTTTATCATAGCGAACATCGGCCTTTGATCTTGATCTAGCTGTCATACCAAACGTCTCAAAGGTCTCCTTTATTAAACTCATGTACAGTTTGCCACTAGGCTCCAATACAAGAACATCATCGGTTTCTAAGCATGTTTCCACTGTATGCATACTCAGCTGGATGTGCTCTATATCATAAAATGTTATTCAAACAGGTCGACCGTGTCAAGGGCGAGCTCTTACCTGACTTTATTTGCTCAAGTAGGGTTGGGTTTAATAAAACAGACAAGGGTGCTTCTACTTGGTAATAATGACCTAATGTAGAGTCAAATTGTTGTTGAAGTTTCTCAGGATTACCAGGAATGGTGATTGATAGCTAGAAAAAGAAAAAAAAAAGAACCACGTTTAGCAATTAAAGTAAAGGTCTTGTTGTTGTGTTGTAGTTATTTACAGCATAGTTAAAAGGGTGTTTATCAATAATACTCTTCCATATCTTTTGGTGGGAGTCAAGCTCGAGGAAGTTTAAGCCAGCATAAGAGGTTAAATCTTGGTTTTTTTGAATGTAGCTTTTTTGACTCATTTTAATAACGGATGCATAGATTTAATCTTTATTTTTTTTGAATAAATTAACACCAAGACCAACCAAGCCACATTCAAGTGCGCTTTTGATTGTAATTTCATTGGATAGATTCCTGATATATTTGAAGCTCTGTTTGTATTACTTTCAAAGTAAGCATTTGCCCGTTTTTGATGTCAAGACATGGTATCGTTTATTGTGGATAGATGATTAGTGCTTCACCATGCTCTTCCATAGGTGTAGTGATGTGATGTATGTTACGGAATGAGCTGTTATCACTATCACATAGTGTATTACAGTACAGTGGGGATTCATACTATAAAGGAAGTAGTATCAATGGTTACATTCTCCATGTTTCTTGTATGATGGTTTAAGCATTACATTTAAAAAATATCAAGTAGTTATAATTGATATATAATTTGGAAAGCTATAGTCTATGGTTTATTAAAAAAACAGGGGTAGTAAATAGTAAGGATTTTCAATCTCTAGAAAGGTGATCGTCGCTGTTAATTGGACTTGGTGGAATCTTTTGATTACTAAAAGGAAGCCGATTTGCCATCCTCGAACTATATCTGAATCGCTTGAATATTGATGGAAATACTTCTTTCCAAGAGTATGAAATATATGGCAGGTGTGAATAAATAATCAACTGTATTGTTTCAGCATTTTTGTGTTTACTTGGTTTAAAATAGTGGTAACTAGCATAAAGTACACAGATTGCTTGTAAAATTAGCAGCACTTTTTTACTTTGAAGTCATGAAATTCGGTTTCGACTATCCAACATAGTATGAAAAGTATCTATGTCTGATTCGGATTACGCTATCAAAGGCGAAGTTGATGATCTTTTATGTTTTTGATGGGCGTAAATCATATTCCATATATGGTAGCTTGTAAACTTTGAAGACCTGACTTGCTTACTCAGACGGTGCTTGAAAAAAGTGCTTGAAAAAAGGTACTTGTCAAGTATTGAATGCTCACTATTTAAAATGGTGCCATCAATATATTCCATAATCAAGGTGTCTATTTTGATTTGATTAGTGCATTAGTAATCACGTGGTAGCTCAACCTTGAGATAGTGTTTTTCATTTCTCGAGAAGATCTTTTCAAACGCAGAATCAAAAAAAAAAAATTAAAAATAAACAGTTTCAACAGGTTCCTTTTCTTCTCATTTTATTTTTTTTATCTTCCTTCTTAAACTTCTTGGAACAAAACCAAGAAGATAAAGTTATTCATTATTAAAACCTGCCCCTTTTTTGGGCAATTTTTTTTCTTTTTTCTTTCTTTTTAATTAAAAATGGATTTACAAACGAGTCAAGATAACAAAAGTGCTGCTGCGATACCAGTTGAAAATAGCTCGCTGTTTCAAGAAGAAGCGCTTTTAAACAATCAAGCAACTGTTACAAGTTTACCATTAATGACTCAATCGCAATCTAGTCTTCATCACACACCTTTGTTTGAGCAACAGCAACAACAGCAGCAGCAGCAGCAACAACAGCAGTTGTATAGCAACAACCCTCAGCCCCACTTGGACCAAGCGGGACTTACTACTCACATTTCAATGTTGCAACAGCAGCAGACTAAACAGTCACATAATACAGTACCTCTTCAATTAAATACAAACATCCAAACAGCTTCACCTGCTCACCATCATGGTTTGACTGTAAGTGTGAGGGAATAATAAAAATATCAAGTCTTGGCACTCATAATAATAATTAATGTATTATTATATATTATATTAGAACATAAACAATCAACAATTGTCATCCCCTCAATTATCTGACACGAGTAGTAGTACCGGTCCCATTTTACAAATGAAAAGCAGTGACGATGGAGGTGAAACGGGGAGTCCTAGCGTCATCATGTCTCACGATAACATCTTTGGTATTTCGCCTCAGCCCAATCAGTCCATGCCACTTTCACTTTCGCAGCAGGAACAATCAGGCCAAGACCATCACCATCATCATTTATTACAGCAATCACAGTTGAATGAACAAGACCATCATCAGCAGCACATGTTACACGACATGATGAAAAGTTCTTCATCTGGCATTGAAAATCATCCAATGGTCCCTTCACACCATTCATTAGACCAACAACAACAACATCAGTCGTTTCCCTCTCCCAATCAAATAGATGAAGAGCGTGAAAGGGTCGCTGCCGCTGCCCAACAGGTCATGGCTCAACAAATGGCACAGCAATATGCTATTATTCAACACCAACAAAGCCAGCAGTCCTCTCCTCAACCAAATGAGCAGCAGGCAATGGCCCTACATAGTATCCCAGTTCAGCAAATGATGGTACAATCTCCTCCCGTTTTGCAGCAGCAGCAGCAAGATGCTCAACATGTTGTTTTATCCCAAATGGCATCCGTCACTTCCTCAAATGCAACTTCTCCCTCTATTCTGCAACAACAACAAGAGGCAAAGGTAAACGATCACATTTCTCTTCATAATGCGATTGCGATGGTCCAACAGCAGCAGCAGTCACACACCCCTTCATCAACACAACAATCACAGCCACAATCACCCCAAGCCCCTCAAGTGACATTTATCGACAATACCGTTGCTTCTCAAAGTAATAAGCGAGCAAATGAAAATGATCAAGTCGTTGCTGCAACTACAAATAAAAAATCGAGAAGACATACGTTCTCTACTGCAAGACCCCACATCAAGATTGAACCCAACCATGGTATTAAGGACGACTCGCCTCATTCTGCTACAGTTAAATCGAGTTGCCAATTTAAATTCAATATGAGCTTGGCAGCAGCAGCAGCTGGAGAACCAAGTTTATTAAACCGACGTGTTGTGAATGAGCAGCAAAAACAAGCGTTAGGAAATATCGCACTTCCTCCTCCACCCACACCTGCTGAACTTGGCCTAACATCAAAACAGCTGAAACAAAGAACGCCACTCTGTGCAAAGGATTACGAAGGCATGACTAGGGAACAACTCATTGCGCGATTGATTGTACTTGAAAACGAACGTTTAGGTTTCCACCAGCAAGATGATACACGTTTTGAGTCCAGCGCTAAATCGGATGACGAGAACAATAGTCCGAATACACCACACGATATCCAAAGTGATACTAAAAGTAGCGGTATGAGCTCACAGCTGGATGAAAAGGCGACGTCGTCTGTGGTGTCAACGGGTGGAGAAGATGAGGATGAGAATATGGATGATGCCTCAGAGCCTAAAGTACAACTTGTATGTAAATGGAAAGGATGCGATGAGCAGTTTAATAAGCTCCAAAAATTGATAACTCATATCAACGATACGCATGTTGGCAGTGGCAAGGTAATATATAGAGAGAGAGTTGATCATCGCGTTCTTTATCATAACATTATACATCTTTTCTAGCCTACTTATTGTTGTGAATGGGAAAATTGCCCTAGAAATCAAAAACCATTTACCAAGAGACATAAAATGTATAATCATTTAAGAACGCATACGGGAGAGCGACCTTTTGTCTGTACAAAACCAGGTATAAATACACAGCTGGATTAATATTGTATTTTCTTTAATAAATAGGTTACTGATACATCTTCATTATTTATCAGGATGCGGAAAACGATTTTCTAGACCAGATTCATTGACAACACACATCAAAACCCATTCAAATGTTAGACCCTTTATATGTAACGTCAAAGGATGTGGAAAAGCCTATTATCATTCACGTTCATTAAAAAAGCATGAAAAAACGCATGAAATCCAGCAACAGCAGCAGCAGCAGCAGCAGCAAATGCCTCAAGCACTTCCAATACCTCATTATCCTGTATCAGCACCTCCGTTACAACATATGGATTACATGAATGGACACCACACCATTCATAGTCAATCGTTACCAAATTCACCTCATCCTTCGCTAAATAACACTAGTAGCTTTGGTATTATTCAACATCAACAAGTCAAAAGTTATACCCCTGTTACTGCAATGGCTTTTACAACACCATCAGGTATGGTGGAAAACCAAGTGACCTCTTCTACGCCTCACAGTGAACCTGTTATGACTCAGATGTTTGATTCTGCGAATCAACCTCAGAACGATTTTGTCTACAGACAAGCATAGTAACTTGATGTTATTATTTTCACATTCTTTT
>VCJM01001551.1:60334-86333 GCA_024139495.1 Backusella sp. ASU-2019c | reverse complement strand
TTTTCCCTTTTTTTTTTTTTTTAATATACAAATATGACGAACAATACCAGGAGTAAAAAGGCACAGAAAGTTGCAGATTTTTTTAACAGACATCAGATTGGTAAAACCTGAATTCAAAAACGATCACATACAACCATGCTAACCTATTACATTCATCAGATTTACCATTAAAAATTACACTGCCTATTATCATTGGCTATATACTTCATATGCCAATATGCGAAAATTTCATATTTATCTCTGGAAAGTTATCAAATGGACTATATCGAAAGAGCATGTGGGATATCGCCTTTTTGTTCTTTTACTTTTGCATTTTTACCTTTTTACGAGCAGCCACTATGGACTATATACTAAAGCCATTGTCGATAAAGGCAAAGGTATCAAAAGGAAAAACACTAAGATTTGCGGAACAGAGTTGGTTGGTTTTATACTATTCAGTTAGTTTTACTAGTGGCCTGGTAAATATTAGACATCACTGGGTTAGTTGGATTTTTTTTTAAAAAGTTTTTATTTTATAGTATATATTTTATCATTCACCTGGCTGGAATGATACATCTTACTTTTGGAGAGACTATCCTGTTTGGGAATTGAAAGGTTACTTCAAGTACTATTACCTGCTCCAATTTGCCTTTTGGATCCAGCAACCATTTGTTCTTTTGATTGAAGAGCCACGAAAAGATTATCTAGAATATATGATCCATCATGTCAATACACTACTACTTATTAGTTTAAGTTATGTTTGTAACTTTACAAGGGTTGGTAATGCTGTATTTGTATGTATGGATCTACCAGACATTTTGCTTTGTGTAAGTTACTATTTCAAGGAAGAAAATAAAGGGGAATGGTGGGGGATAGGGTAGAGTTCGGATAAAACATGGGACAAAAAAGAACGAAAGAAGAACCATTTTCATCTACAAATTTGCATGATAGTAACTTTACTTTTTTCTATTTTCCCTTCTAAAAAAAATAGCTGGCAAAGACACTTCATTACTTAAAATATGGGTTTGTTTGCGACCTTACATTTGTAGTGATGGTTTGTTCGTGGCTTTATACCCGTGTTTACTATTATGGTAAAATAATATGGTCTACCTATACAGAGCCCGAACTTTATGTGCCTAAATTTGCCTTGGATCCCTTGAATGGTAACTGGTTCCCCCATTTTGTCAAGTATATCATTTTAGGCCTGATGCTTGGATTATATATTCTCATCGTGTTTTGGACTTTGATGATATTCAAGGTTGTGTTCAAGTTGGTTACAAAAACTGGTATTACGGATGTGCGCTCAGATGATGAAGATAGTAATGATAGTAATGAGGGTATCGTAAACGAAAAAACAAAAGTGACTACAAAAAGAAAGAGGTATGTTCATATATCTCCTTTATCCATGTAACAATTTATTTATACTGAGGTTGTGATTTCTTATAGGAGTTATAGCACCACAGAGAAAATCAAAAAGTACGCTACACGCCGCTAGTTTTTTTCTAGAAAAAAGAACAGTTGTTTGTAAATAGATAATTATAATAAACTTTCAGAATATAAAGTACTTTTATATTGAATATTATTTTCATAAACCAAGAGGAAGCTTTTAAATGTTATAAACCACACTTTAATCCAGGTCCACGGTAGTACAGAATGTAATTCCCCCACTCTGTGATTTTCACTATCAGCCAATCATGGGAATTGTAGGCTGGTTCTATATACTCTGGTTGTGGTCCGAGAACTTGCTTCGCTCACTCTATACTTACCACTTATTTGTGTAGGATAGTCTGGACTATGCATCAAATTTGATCAAGAATTACACATTACAAAGTAGATGCGCTATAATGGTTTTAAGATTTGTTATTCCAAGCATTTATGATATATTGACTGATGTTATATCTTACTAAAACTTGATATCCCCTTTAGAAACTGAAAATGTGATACCACTTTCGACCCATTTTCATGCAATTAAGCTACAAGCTCTACGATATAATGGTTAGTTTTATACGAATCAAATAATCGCTTTCCCCCGAAATATTATTAAATAAAATTACCTCTTTTATATATCAATGATATACTATTAGAAGTAAGTTTATTTTCAATCAATCAATGACGCAGTAGAGAATTCACATTTATGAGATTGAAAGCATTTAAGTATATCATTAGTATTATTTGAAGTAAAAACAAGTATATGACAATTATAAAACGAGTGATAGATAAGTGGGTTTCCTTTTTTCCTTGTTCATCCTGCAAAAACGTGGCAAAATATATAGTAAAGGTACGCAAATTTATTAGCGAAAACCAAAATCGAGATTATTCCATTAGCGTGTATTCCGGTTTCGAGATCTACTGATATTAAGAAGGAGAACAATGGCTTTATCGCTTTATGTAGCATGATTTCATCTTTCTATTTGTTTATCAGAAGAAAGAGAGCATGAGTCATTATTTTTGCAAGATAAACAAGAAAAAAAGGAAACACGTTTATCTCTCTTTCTTTCTTTTTCTCTCTTCATTATGATTTTCAAAAAAAAAAACATACTATGTTCTCAACACTTCCAGTTATACATAAAGAGATAGGAAAAGAAGAAAAAAATAGAGGAATCTGAATTGAAACGCACACCTCTCATTGTTTGTTTTTATGATCAGCAAAGGGGCTGTGTCACAGGGATTTCTAGGAAGCACATGTACAAGCCTCTTTTGTGTCAATCCTCTTTTTTATTATTTAGCTTGACTCTCTATAAAACTAACTTGGTTAGACGTTTATCTTGTAGTGAAAAGGTATTTGTAAGTCAAGTAAGAAAAAATATCTTTGCAGAAAAGAAAACAAATAATTTAAAACAGTATTGAACTTCATTTTAAGATATTGGTTTATGGCAGCCATTTTTAGAGTACCAGAACGTAAATGGTCATTTATCACAAAATAAAGGATAATGAAAATGGAAACACTAAGTCTGTGGCATTTCGCATCTATTTGCATATTTGTAAAGTTCTATAAGTGATTGTCAAGTAGAAAAGCCACTTATGTTTAGTTTTTGGCCACGTTATGCCCTGCATACGATTCTTTTTCTTTTTTTTTCTTGAAGGTGAAAAGTTGATGTTTAAAATTCTCTAACAATTGTAATTAAAAATAAAAAAAATGCTATTCTTGAATAGATATACTTCTATTTTTTTAATCGATAGCGTTTTAAGAGCATGTATTGATTAACTCAACGATAAGTATATATCTCGTTATCTTTAAAAATATATGAAACCCATGATGGTGTATATTGCAAATCAGCAGGTATAACACATAGCTTGGTTAAAGGGAACAGGTGTTTTCTTTTGAGATCTTTTATTGAAAATTTGATACATATATTCTCAAAAGAAAAATAAATGTTACAGATGAACTGTATGTATAATGACCAATTGTTTGGATTCGTATAACGTGGTGACTTTAAGCTAACCATATGTGTTTATATCATATCAAGAAAAAACAAAACAAACATGTAGTGACATGGAGTCTTGAATTTTAAATGGTTCGATGGTTAATGATTATAGTTTTAAATTAAATATATTTGATTCGACTAAACCAACACTCTTTAATAATTAATAAATTAATTTCGTTGTATTTTATGTTATTCTGACTTTTTTTAGCATTATTTCATGCTATCTACCTTAACCTTAACTTTTGATACACGTCGGATTTTTATTGTTTGAACAGCATATATAAAAAAGGAAGTGCTTTGTTTTAGTCATGTGGTATTCTCAATTGCATTCAGTATTATTTTAGCAAGCAGTTTAACAGTAGGTTAAAGAAGCAAGGTAGGCTATGCATAATAACAACATAAAATATTAAAATAAATCATGGAAAATTTATATATAGTGTTTTTCTGAGTGTTTTCAAAGTCTAATTCAATTCATTCAAGATAAACTTAAAGTGAAAAGTGCGTGTATAGAGGCTTTAGTCGATTGTTCATTTGTGATACCGGCGGACTAACTTTGTAGTAAAAATCTATTTATTCATTTTAATTGAACATCACCGATCTTTTAGTATTTACTAACTTCATTTTCTCAAAATGGTTCAAATGTTAAAGACATAAATAGCTCGCACATATATATTTCTATTTTGATCACGTTAAGTATTATTTATCAATTTACTCAACGTCAATCAAAGAGTAGCAATATGTGGAACAATTTCATGTTTCCAAATATCGAACTAATTGATGTTTTCGGCTGGCAATAACAATATAACAGGAAGAGAAAAGGTCACGCACATTTTTTCAAACTAACATTTATGACAACAGAAAAAAAAATCAAAATGACTCACTCCATTACCCCTTTCTTTTACTTTAAGATTATTGTTTTTAAAAGTATAAATTGATTTATGCAATCCGGGAAATTTTCAACCCCGCTTTGAAACTGTTATACTAACTGGCCTTCATTGTATAAATACTCCAAGTTCTTTCATTCATATTTTCTTCAACAAACCGCCTCTAATCTATCAATTATATTAATTAATCATGCAGTATACTCAAGTTTTATCTCAGCTTCCTGTTAACCAAGGAACTCAAGCATGCTGTCAATGTGGATCATACGCACATAAGACAAGGTACATTTTCCTAGACTTTATCCTGTAATAATACATTTTCTAACTGTTCTAATATTATCACAGAGATTGTCCAAAACTTTAATGGTTAAAACCGCTACTTCTTTAATTAATACTGTTGCTATCTATACCTTATATTACCGTATTTGTTTTACCTTAGACTACCAAATATTACCGAGCATACTCTGTTCTGTTGTTATCATATAATTATTATAAATAAATGTCAAATAGATGACCCCCATGACTTGAATTAGAATATAAAAAGCTATATTTAAATTACTTTGATATCATTTTATTTGTAAGTTGTTATGCACTTTAACCATTATCTAGGCTGATATACAAGTTTTTGATGTTTTATGTTCTTTAAGTGTGCTATTTACTTCATCAATTAATACTTATAGAGATTCATAGGTTGACTGTTAAACCCTTCTTTTTTTTTGCATATCTTCACGCATAAAAATGCCCTTTGATTTATAATTCGAGAATTACGGTTTATTTTTTTCTCATTTAAAGTTTTAGTTCTTCCAAATTAAACATTTATAACCGATAATGGTTTGCAAAGATCCGCTTTATCTTTCTTTCTCGTTAGTCTATTTTATAATGATAACTAGACAATGTGTCACATTTATGACGACTCTCTCGAAGGAATGATCTAAAAAGGTGTAAAAATAGCCGGGTTATGGCATTAAGACCCTTTTAAACAAAGAACAAAAAAAAAAGTGCCTTGAAGCATCCAAGGAGAGAATAAATCATCGAGATTGATTGTGTTCCCCACTTTTAGGAAATAAATTTTCCAAATATGGATACATTAGGTCCGAGACTTTAAATTGAAGCATTTAACTTTACCTTGCTTTCACAACACTAATCGAAGTTTAAAATTTAAAATCACTGAATGGTAAAAGTCATCCATCGAAATATGAAGCATATATCTTATTCAGGCATTTTTTTCTTGATTATGTTGCTATATCATACATAAAATATGGAACGAGTGTTTTATATCTCTGAACTCAGTTTATGTTTGCTTTCAAAACATCTGTATTGACATTTAATGTTTGTAGAACTTTTTCTATTCTTTTTTCTTTACATTCTTTATGCTTAACCTGTGTAGTATATAAAAAATTTGGACTATCTTTTAACCACAATCTCTATCATATTCTATATTTTCCTTATTTTTTAATATTTTTTTCTCTCTTTCTCTTGATATATTAGTGCGTACAGCTCAATTATTATAAATAATGATGCAGCTGTATTTAATTTATTGGTATTATTGTTCAAATCGACACATTTATTAATGATTGAATTATGTCAATTGGATGTACGAAAAAAAATAGACTGAAAATCGGCTGAGTCTGTTTATATAAGGCATTCAATTTATCTTTCAGTACAGGACTTGCATATAATGTTCATCACCAATTAAGAACTTGCTGAGTCCGCTTTTGATTCAATAAGTGACTATAAGTTACATCGTATGCCATTCAAGGACTCTTTTTTTCCAAACTCAAATGACACTGATAAAAGATGCATAAATACTTTTAAAAAATTAAACCAAAAATGTACAAAGCCAAAGTATTTGTTTACAAGAGTCAAGTACTGTCTTTTTTTTTTTTAAGAATACATTGGTTTGAATAACCAATAGGAGAAAAACTTTTTTTTATATAAAGTTTATACAGTAACCGTGTTTAAATAAACTTGTTTTAACACGATTTGACATAAATTTAAGTTTGATTTAATATGATTTCTAACCTGCTGCTCACTTGATTAATAATTAGTTTCCATCATTCAGTTAAAATAATACTTAGTTGATAAAAGACCATATACTTTGGTTAAATAGCAAAGTGGCTCTTTTTGATAGTTCACCCGGAACCAAAATTTGTTGACAAAACGAAATTCTTATTTTGAAACATTAAAGGAGACCAATTACTTGAAAATAAAAAAGAACAACTGTATTTAACAATAACATTAAAGTCGGGTTCCAAGTAACTGTCTTTTAAAACAATACTTTACATCGTATGATGAAGGAGTAGATTTCTGATCGGCAACGTATCCCGTTAACACTATAGAATAATATTCTTAATGACGACGTTGTTTTTTCGTAGATATATAATACTTTCCATCACCATCTATTTCCTTCGTTACTTTAAGTAAATAAGAGCTAAACTATATGGATATGCATATGCCTTCAAAATATTTTTATAAGCTATCAAGGCATTGATCCTAACTGTTTCTCATCCAGATTATTATGCGGAGTTCTGACCAAAATTAATAAACTTATCGCTGGATCAAATTTCCAAAATTGATATGTTCAGGACATTTTGGCAGACAAAAGCTTATATCATTTACACCGATTGTTCTTATTATAATATATTCATCTAATGATATAAATCAAACGTCTAAACTGAATATTATATAAATCATTGCCTTTAGCATTGTATTATATATTTATTAAGATAGTATTATCTTTTCGAAATAAGTAACAGAAAAAAAAAAGAAGAAGGTAAACACGGTGTTCTAAATGGTAATTATCGGATAAAGAGGCAGAAGCTCATCAATTTGGATATGTATATATACTTAACAAAGCATTTTATTTTTTTCTGCTTTTATTTTTGTATTTTATTTCATAATATCCTTCTTGGTTTGCTTAAGAAATGCCATCTGCTGCTACTACCAATATTGTAACTCAGGAGGACAAGGTGCTGGAACTGAAAAACCAAAATATCAAGAAAACCAAAGCTAAGCTCAATACAGCAGGAACTAATCACGTTCAAGACATCGCCTTTGCAGATACTTTGCATGGTAAAGAAACTAACGCTAGTCTGTGGAGAACCCTCCTATCCAAAAATCAAAAGGCGTACAGCACAGCTTCAAGTACCTATTTTAGCATGTGGAAAGATGCAAAACAAGATTCGAAACAGGATGTCGATCATCGTGCCTTTAATTACAGCAAGTTAGTGAACTCTTATTACAATCTTGCTACAGATTTCTTCGAATACGGTAATAGTTTCTTAGGAGCACTTAGTGGATCCATTTATTAATTGTAATCTCTATTGTGTTTATACTTAATTTATTATAACCTAGGATGGGGAAAAAGCTTTCATTTTTGTAGGTTTTATCCTGGAGAGGAGTTTTACTGCGCGATCAAGAGACATGAGCACTTTTTGGCGCTCAAAACAGGGATCGAACCTCACATGAAGGTGTTAGATGTTGGTTGTGGAGTGGGTGTGTGACATAAATTTCTTTGTTCGTCATTGAGATGTTGACTGATCTAACTTTTTTCCTTTTTTCCTTTTAGGTGGTCCTGCTAGAGCTATTTCTCATCTCACAGGTGCCCATATTACTGGAATTAATAATAACGCCTACCAAATTAAAAAAGCTAAGCACTATGCTATTCAGGAAGATCTAGGCGACCATTTGGACTTTGTAAAGGTAAATAATTAAAATATCTTACTTTTATTGAACAAACGTACTGAGTAAATATCAGGCTGATTTTATGCAAATACCTTTTTTGGACAACACTTTTGATAGAGCCTATGCTATTGAAGCCACCTGTCATGCACCTACTTTTGAAGGAGTATACGCTGAAATCTATCGTATATTAAAACCAGGTGGAAAGTTCGGCTGCTATGAGTGGTGTATGACTGAAAAATATGATAGCACATACTTTAAGCACAAGGAAATTTCACACGGAATTGCAGTAAGGATTAAATCATAAGGTTGAGGGGAGGCAAGGAATACATACTTAATTTTTTTAAACATAGATTGGTAACAGTCTCCCAGATGTGCGCACTATAGAAGAATCATTAGCTGCTTTGAGATATGTGGGATTCGAAATTGAGTTGCACGTGGACTTGGCGAATCAAGGAGACCAAATTCATTGGTACTACCCATTAGAAGGCGATCTCCGACAATGTCAGACAATACGTGATATCTTCACTTCTTTGTGCATGACTTCTGTAGGTCGTTTCACAACAACAAATATATGTCGCGTTTTGGAGACAATAGGACTTGCACCAAAAGGAACCGTTCAAACCCAAAAAGTTCTTGAAAAAGCGGGAGACTCTGTGGTGGCAGGTGGGTGTGAGGGTATTTTCACACCTATGTTTTTCTTTGTTGCCAAAAAGCCCATTTAGAAAAATCTTCCCCAATTACCCAGAGATTTACGTCTATTTTTTTTCTCTGCATCTACTAAAAATACGTGTGCTATTTTAATTCATGTATGTATTTTCTTTACAGAGTCATCCGATCCATTAGATATTTCCCCTTAAAAAGCATGCATAAATAATATCTAAATATATATATATGCCCATAAAATACATATGCATATTACATTTACTCTTTTTCACGACATTAGTCGATCGCGTATTATATTTTATCTTTGATTAGACATGACGTATAGCTTTTGCCTTTATATTTGATAACTGAGTTCTAAAAAAGTTGATCTTTGGGGATCCTTTTTGCATGTCGTGCAACGTTGTGGGCGTGAACTTCTTAAAGATGATAGTGGCTTTTTGTTTGTTATTTATTGATATTATGATAACAAATTAAAATCAACAATATTTGATCGTAAAAATAACAGGTATAATATAAATTGGTTAATGTAAACACAAGGATAAACAGTTAATGTCTTTTCTAATGATTTAGTGCGGATTAACCTAACAACTACATAGCAAAAAGAGAGAAATCTACATGTATGTGATGGCTAATATAGGCTAAAAAGGAAAATATGGAATAACAAAAGATGGTTTGTTTAGTACAGCATGCATTTTGCATATCAGCGTGCAAAAAGGAAGGGATGACATAAATCTCATTCCATTTATGTGAGCGGGAACATGTAAAAGTCAAAAGCAATCTAACTGGTTTATAAAATATAAAGTTACGAATAAATTGTTAATTTTCAATAATAATAATAATAATTAATTAAGCATACCAATCAATCAATCAATGCAAGTGGTTATTGTTCACTTGAACTCTATCGCCCTTTTTCCCTCGTAAAATAACAAATCCTGCATAATTCGAGAAGTTTCAGCTTTGACATTTCCAAGAATGATAAATAAATAAATAATCTTCTTTATTAAAAAAATCTGCATATTCATAGAAAAAAATGGAGCTATTTTTATTGAATGCAAAGCATAAGGCGGCTTAAAAAGATCATAAAATATATAGGTAAAAATGCGGGCAAATCATGAAATGCATATATAATAAATAAAACGGAGTATAATAAAATCAAAGTGAAGAGCATGAGTATATAATAAAATTAATAATGTTAGTGCGGTATATGAGTGAAGTGGCATAGAAGATGAGCTCAATTACTGAAAACCATGTTCATGTCGTTATAAGGAGGGTATGCATACATGTAGTTGTTATCGGATTCTTGAGCAGGTATCAAAGTGGTGTTATCCATGAGTCCTTCGTTAAATAAATTACCATGTTCAAAATCATTCATTCCCATCTGTTGCATAAACAAGGAACTTTGTGATTCGTGGTTCATTAATTCTTCTTGTTGATAAACTTCAGGCTTAAAAGGCGATAAAAGGGTCATCGGTGTTGAAAGTGTGGTTTCCATTTTTTGACAGTCGTCACTTCCATTGCCGTAGCGAGAAAGTGAGCTTGGAGAAGAAGCTGAAGATGACGAAAAGTCATCCTCTAGATTTAGCGATTGTACGTTCCAAGTTGCGTGCTTACGTGAGACTGCATTGAATCTTCCTCTTGTGGCAGCGTCTTGTCCTGAATATAAAGTATTCAGAAGAGGTTGTTCTTGGAATCCAGGAGTAGGAAGAACTGAGCAAGAAGACTCTGTGGTTGTTGCTGAATTACTACTACAGCTGGGGACGGGGTTCTCTTGAGGTTGAACATCTGGCATGTCAAAATCAATATCAAGCATTGGGCTGAGTGTACTACAACGACTACTGCAGTGGCTGCTGCTGATACTTCCGGAAATACCGGCAGACCAACCCGATGAGCGTGAACTGTCAAAGGAATTACGAGGTGAGTAATAACCGTTTTGATTCATCATAGTGTTGTTACTTCCTTGGCGTGTTTGTTGTACACCGCCAAATCCATTGCTGTTACCACTACTTGGTCCTCTGTGACCATTGCTTGAGTGATCGTCAGGAGATGAATCGTCATCGTAATTTGCATCTGCACCTAAAGGTTCACTTTTGATCTCATGTTCCAAACGATGTTGAGCAAGAGATTCCGAATGAGGAAACTGCTGTCCACAAATGGAGCACACAAAGGCGTGGAAAGTATTAACATGGCGTTCCAAGTGATCCACACGCTTGAAAAGGCGTCTACAAGTGGGTACAGGGCAGAGATAATCCATAGTACCTTGTTGCCAGTTTTGGGCACTGCTTGTGGCGACAGGTAGCATAGTACTATTCGAAATGGGTGGCATGGACGCATTTGAAATAATCTGACTGGGTGCAAAACCAGCCTTGACAGCTGCCATAGCAAGTCGACTACTATGACTATTAAAAGTAGAACCAATTGACAAATGCTGTACATGACTATTAATACCATTGTTATTATTAGAGGCTGTGGTAGAAGTTGTACGTGTATGGCATTTATCATGACGACGTATACGATCCGGGCCCCCTGCACCTCCATGCAGTGGGTGGGTCAGCGCAGGGCTCAATACGGAGGAAGAAACGGAAGCGGCCCGACGACGACGTTGCTTGTAGGTGGGTGAACCATCAAAGAGACTAAGATTGCCAAAAATGGTTTTTGTTTTTTTAATTGCATTTGAATCTAATGATTTGGAGGGAAGAACACTATTACATAACATGTTCTGACTGTTTGAGATATCAAGTTGATCTACCCCGCTTGCAATGGGATCAAGATAGTCCTCATTACCAATTTGCTTGATATCATTAAACTGGGTGGACTGATTATCATCAAATGCTGATAGAACATCTTCTGATGCAGAAAGAAGAGAGGTTGATGAGCTTGACGCATGATGACGATTACGGGAACGAGACGGAATAGGCCCACCACCTCCACCTGCAAAATAAGATCCATGACTTAAACGATGTTGCTGATGTCGTTGTGCCATAAGTTGAGCTTGCTGTTGCTGACCTAAATTGGCTGGTACTGAATTTACACGAGATCGCTTTGCTTGAGCAGCAGCCCTTTCCAATCGCGATTGAGAGGAAGACCAAGGTGTATGGGTAGCAGTTTGTGTAGGTAACCACTGAGAGTTTTCGTCTAAAGTGGAAAAAGGATGCTCTACTAAGAAAGTAGATTGGTAATAATAATATTTAAATTAATCAATCAAGTGAATGAACAAAATAAGAAAAATTAATAAATGGGATCGATATCTTACCAGAGTTTAATGAGACACTTGTGTTTGGCATGGGGCCAACTCTTTCTTCAAATGCTTGAACAGTTGCAGCCGCGGATTCCGACATATTTTTTCTCAGCTGATCAAACAGCTCCTGCGTAGAATCAAGAGAGAGTGTGGATGCAGGTTCAGCAACTGCTTGAGTTGTAGGTTCCATGCCCATCTTTTCACGCTTAAGATCACGTTCAAGGGCATCTAAAAAGAGTCGATCATGCGGAACTGAGAACCAAAAAAATACTTTTTGCTTCTTCTGAGTACGAATACAGTTATTTTTGTAAAGCATGTCTAACAGCTCTGATTTGGGTTCCTCTAAACGAGCGTCATTTCCTGGCTTAAGGTTACGCAAATCGGAAAAGATGCCTTCTTCAAATTTTTTTGCATTGGTGACTGGTCTACCAAATGCATGGAATCGAAAGGTGAGGGATCGTACAATGTCAGTTCCTGTAATGAAGAATAAATCATTCCACAGGACACAAGATACGCTTTCGCCTGTCGGAAGTAGAAATCGTCTTAATGGTTTGCTGGAATCCCACTGTTGGGTTGCAGTGGCAAAAAACAATTTTAAGTCATCGATCAACGCCAATCTATTGTTGGTGTCACTATTGGTGGGAGGTGGCATGCCATACGACGCGAGGCTCTCCGTCTTGTCATCCACACTACTCTTTTTGCTGTAGGTGTTCGTCTTTTGACTAGTCATAATTGAATGCTGCATAGAATGCTGCTGAGTTTTTTTGGTGCTGTATAAATAATATGTGTATATGGTTTTTTTGAGAGTTTTTTTTTGTCTTTAGTTGTCTTGTATGTCCGTTTATATAATAAAAATAAAAGAAAGCCCTATGGTATTACAAATAATAATAATAATACAAAAAAAAGATAATTATATATATTATCAAGTAATATATATTTTATATAATATGTATATATGTATAAAAAAAGTTTTTTTTTTTAAAAAAAGAATAAAATAAAATGTAAAAAATAAAAAAGAAAGAAAAAAGAAAAGAAGAAGGGAAAAAATAACAAAAAAAAAAGAAAAAAAAAGGGGGGAAGGTTAAAAAAAGCGGTAGTGCCAGAAATATATATATATTACGGGGTTAACGAATAAGAAAACAAGGGGAAATAAAAAAAATAAAGAGATGCACCTCTCAATAAACAAATCTGCTTGTACTCGCATTGATTTAAAATCAAGCAACGTAGTCATCCCAACCAACCTACTTCAACTAGATGACCGCCAATATGCGCGCGCTGTCATCCCCCTCCCCAAAAAAAAAACAAATTTATACATATTAATGCAAAAGAAAAATGAGTCACGTGACGTTTATAACAGTATGCCCTGAACTTTATATTTATAACTGACCTCCTTCACCCCCTTTTTTAACTAAAATTCTCCTTATTATTTACTGTTCTCGTTTTCTTTACAGTTTTTTCTTCTCTTCCCTCTTAGCTTATTTGTCGCGTATGGCGGAGATTAAAAAGGATGGCCATCTTCAAGTGAAAGAAGATGGGCTAAGGGCCTGGATTTGGTCCAAGCGCTATGTTGTTTTGCGTGAACAAACAATTACGTTTCACAGAAATGAAGTAGGAATCATCTTAATTAAAATTAAAGTATGACAAAGATACTTAAACAAAATACAACCATTGTAGCAAACTGGTCAGTGTGTAGCCCTAATATTCCTTAAAGATATCACTACAGTTGCTAGATCTGAGTTGAGATCGCACTGCTTTGAATTAGGAACAAAAGGGAAAACATACTACATAGAATGTCGTAATGATGAAGAGCTTTATTCGTGGATGGACGAGATATATAACGTATGAGGATTATATTATTAAAAAGAATATTAAAAATTTATACAAAGAAAACCAGCCGTTTCAATCTATTTGTTTTTACTTTTATTAATAATCATAATAGAGATCTCCTCTGGGTGCATCAGGACCAACAAACTTTGTACACAAAGTTCATGTTGGCTTTGATCCTATAACAGGTTCTTTTACGGTAATATTTTGTTTTGAATGATTTCTCTTTCTTTCTTTTTCTTTCATTTGGCTTTTTATTTTTTCGCATATCTTTTTTTTATACTCTCCTATCTGATAATTCTTCATAATTTAGGGCTTACCTGATCAATGGAATGCCCTCCTGAAAGGCTCTAAAATCACTCCAGAAGATGCCGCCAAAAATCCACAAGCCGTTCTTGAGGCTCTTGAATTCTATACAGAGCAAACGAGAAGAGGAAAGGATGTGTATGAAAGAAAGGAGACAGCTGGCTGGGATGAAGAAAAGAAGGATTCTTCTAGACCAAAACCAAGCCGATCAACACCTGCCCCTCGAAATATACGTGAGCCTCCAGCAAGACCTAAAAAAACTCCACCGGAACCTCTTCCTCAAGTAGATCTGGAAGCTGTAAAAAATATGGACAAGGATGTACAACTGATGATGGAAAAATTAAAAAAAATCCAGGTAATATTAAGAGCAAACTTGATTTGACTTTTTCTCCTTACTAACTATTTTTGTCTAGACTGAGCAATCAAAAGTCAATACAGAGGAAGAAGAGGTAGATCCAATCAAATGTTAAAGTGGAAAGGTTAATTTTAACGGATTGTATTGGAATAGGTCAAGGCATCATATAAAATAAATAAGCCAAAACTGAAAACTTCTATTGTGGTACCAGATTTGCCACCTTCGCCATTTTCACCAACCCCTTCTCCTCAAGGGGCACTTCCACGACCATCAAATCCAAAGCCAGTATTACCTGGACGTAAAGACACGCCATCAGAGCAACGAGCAAGATTTGAACGTGAAAAGGAAAGATTAAAAGAGGTTGCTGTCGCGCTTGATAGGGATCAAAACATTATAAAAAGGACAAGAGGAGTAGAGAACAACTCTACTATGACACCAACAACTGATGCTGGTCCTTCATCTTCAGCGGTGTCTATTTCCACTGTCACAAGTGCTGCGACTACTTTGGTTGGCTCAAACGACCATAAAGAAGATAACACATTAGAGCATTTGAACGTGGAAGTAAAAAATAAAGCCGTACCACCACCTAATCCACAGCCTCAAATCTCTACACCCGTGCCTTCGTCTGGTGTTAAAGATAAAAAAACACCACCAGGTACCAAACGTCAAGATCAACGTAATAGTACCATGACCGATACTCAAATTATGGAAAAATTGCGTAAGTAAGCATACCTAAACACTTAAAAATTTCATTCAACACTGAAAATATGCACATAGGTTCGGTGGTGACCAGTGGAGACCCTAATTTACTTTATAAAAGAACAAAAAGAATAGGACAAGGGTATTTTTTTATTAAAGATGAGCATAAAACTTGACACGTGCATCATACTGATATCATTATTTGTACACATCTGGTGTAATAGTGCATCTGGATCTGTCTATTTAGCAAACCATTTGAAAACAAACGCAAAAGTAGCAGTAAAACAGATGGATCTTGCAAAACAATCACGCCTGGATCTGATTGTGAACGAAATTATGATCATGAAGGAGTCTCATCACGGTAACATTGTCAATTATCTCGACTCATTTTTGGTACGAGGAGACCTATGGGTGGTAATGGAGTATATGGAAGGTGGTGCTCTCACAGATGTAATTGAAAATAACACAATGACTGAGCAGCAAATTGCTACGGTTTGCTATGAAGTAAGTATCTGCTTAACTCTGTTCTCTTTTTTCATCATATCGCTAAGAAAAATAACCTTCTTAAATCATAGACTGCAAAAGGATTAGAGCATCTCCATTCTCAGAAAATCATCCATCGTGATATAAAATCAGACAATGTACTGTTAAATTTTCAAGGAAAGGTTAAAATTAGTAAGTCAAAAAAGTTTCTTTTTATTATTGTTTTACAAATGCTTATTTGTTCATTTTAAGGTGACTTTGGGTATTGTGCGAAATTGACAGACCAAAGAAATAAACGTGCAACAATGGTGGGCACTCCTTATTGGGTAGGTTTGTTTATTATTAGTATTTGAAGAGATAAATAATAAATAAAATTGCAGATGGCACCAGAAGTTGTAAAGCAAAAGGAATATGGAGCAAAGGTTGACATCTGGTCACTTGGAATCATGGCGATTGAGATGATAGAAAATGAGCCTCCTTATTTAGATGAAGAGCCTTTAAAGGCATTGTATCTGATTGCTACAAACGGAACACCTTCCTTGAAGAATCCAGAAAAGCTATCACGAGAACTTAAAAATTATCTTGCAGTATGCCTCTGCGTGGACGTTAAATCAAGAGCAACAGCTGCTGAACTACTGGAGGTAAGTTACAATTGTACTATAACACATCCTATTCAGATACTAAAATTCAGTTATAATTGACACCTAGCATGAGTTTCTTAAAAAAGCGGGACCTGTGGATGTTCAATTACCATGCCTTTTGAAGTTTAAAAAAAAATAGGAAATAAATTAAATTAAAAAAAAAAATTAAAATTAAAACTATAATTAAAGATATGGAGCATTTGGTTATAATTAACTTTTTTTTTCTGTTGGCGATCTGTAGGCCAACTCCATACAAGGGGCTTAAAATAAATAAACATAAATGGTAAAAGTGCCGCCACAGTTAGCTTCTTTTGCCTTCCGTATGACTTTTTTCACACACACATATACACATACACGCAATATTTAGAGTATTTATATATTTATTTTAGGATACTTCTACTGAAGAATAAATATCATAAAAGAAAAGCGAAAGAAAAGAGATACATATTTACTTGATTAAAGATTTTTTCTTTTTACATAGTTTTGAAATTTCTTTTGATAGAGAGGCCTCTGAAGCTATTTGGTCTTGTTTTAAGGCTTGTGCGCATGCAACATCCACTTTCCAGTGGCGTTTTAATGCATCACTTCGGGCAAAACGGCGATGGCAAAATTTACAAGAGTGCGGCTTTTGGCCTGTATGCTGAAGTTGATGTCGCTTCAAGTCGTGAGGACGAGCAAACTTCCATCCACAACTGGGATGGTTGCAGGCAAAAGGTCGCTCACTGGTATGGGTTCGCATATGTGATTTGAGATTGTAAGGCCTGGAGAATCTTTTATTGCAATTAGGATGTTTACATGGATAACCTGGAAGGGATTCATTATGATCACTGATTGGTATATTATGCGATGATGCTGTTGTTGCTGTTGGTATCATTGATGGTTTTGTTTCAATATTGGAGTAATGCTTTTCATGCTTATCAGTTTCGAGTATTGCATTTGCCTCGACCATTTCTTCTTTGACTGGAGGTGCTGGTGTACGAGAAAAACTTGTGTATCTGTATGTATTTTGATGACTTGTGGTTGTTGTTGAACTCATACTGTTTGGCTCACTGTTGTAATAGGATGGTGAATGAATAAGGTGTGTTTTTGGTTGAAAATGACTAGAACAAGTAATGTTATTGTTGTAAGAGAGAGGGGGATTATAAGCCAATTCATCATAGAAATATAAAGCCTGCGCATTTCCTTCTATGGAAATGGGTTCACAAAACTGCTGGTCCGAAGCTTGAGAATAAAAGTGTGACGGATATTTTTGAGGTGTTTCATATTCCTGTGGAATCTCTGGTCCAGATGGCATAAATAACATTGGATCAACCATTTGGTACCCATATGAATTTGGAGACATCTCAACCTGTTGGAGACTCAGCGCAGTCGTTTTTGGAGTGTCCGATGAAGAGGAACAGCAGGATAAGCACTCGTCGTTGTAGGAAGCCATTGGACTTACTGCAGGTCCACCAACCGTAGTAGTAGTAGTAGTAGTAACATCACTCCAATAAAGAGGTGGTGTTTGAGGTGGATAACAATGAATATATGAAAATGAGTTTCTTGATAATAAGTTGCTATTCTGCACAGCATCAGAATAAAACTCTCTTCCTTGAAAGTCATCGGCATATTGGTTCCAATTATTGCAAGACATGTTTTATGATTATATTTAAATTGTGTATGTAAGTATGGGTTAATGAACAAAGTGAAGACTTGAAGGTTTCAAAGAAAAGAAAAAAGAATTGGTCTCCATTATATATATTTATATATAAATATTTCGACATTTCCATTTTAGTGAATTAATGTACACTTTTGTTTTTTAAACAAGTTAAATCTTATGTCGCTCAAGCAAGTCTTTCCGGTGTCTCGTTTTGGGATATCTTTGGCGGCCTGATCAAAAAGGAATTTCAGAAGAAAAACAGTTCACGTGTGAAGAAGGACCGGGGATAGATTGTACTACCACCGTTTCCAAGCTTAAATTAAACAGTTATCATGATACTCAAAATAAAAATATTGCAAGGCTAGATCGTTTTTTAAATTTTAGAAAACAAGAGTGCATTGACAAAAAGAGAAATATTATCGGTTATGGATACTGGCACAAATAGGAATCTGTGTTTGATGCATCTATCTGCAGAAATGGGATGATATTATTAAATATTGGTGTCAAGATGTTGGAAACACAAAAAAAAGATAGTCTACAAATCTACAAAATAAGAATTGGTAGTACTTTAAAAATCGGAATTAAAGGAGTTGTAAGGGAGTGTACTTAAATAGCCAAAACGGAATATGAGATTTTTGACGGGATTCCTCTTTTTTAATGCTTTATTTTATTTATTTTATTAAAGAAGGGGTAAAAAAAAAAGGCAGGGAATGATTTTTACAAAAAGGTAATAACAATACATGCAATTTGTAGAAGAGAGATAAATTCATGCTGGGATATACTATTTACCGTCATCAAATATAATAGGATCTTCACTGTTATGATTTTCCTTATGGCTTGATCGATAACCGATAAATGAAGGCTTTATAATAAATATGAGGATGGCAGCGGATATGACAGATACTAAAAGGATCAGGGATGCATTCCGACAGTACCTTTTCCACTTTTTATCGGCGTCGATACTTGCTGCTGTTTGATGTATTGAATAACGTGGAACATACAATGCACCAATGATCCACAATGGCGGAAACATAAAACCAAATACAAAATATAGGAACGATATACGATTATGGAGCCGCCTGTGGTGATGTGTTTCATGAAATTGTTCAGGTTTTTTTGTTGTTGCGTCGGTCTTTAACTCTAAATCGATATCGTGGTCATACACGTCGCCAATGCTGGAAAGGCTTACATTGTCGCAGGTTTTACTCCATGTCGATAATTCTTGTTTAGTTTCACGTTTATTTCTCTCGGTATTATTAAAGAGAGTCCTATGAGCTTCAGAAACCTTTGAAGGGTCTAATCTCGCTCCATCCATATCATTGTTAAATCCACGTTGTCGAATTAATTGTAATAGCTCCAGCTTCTCTTTTAACTTTTTTTCATCTCTCTTTGGCTGATTTGGTGTAGAGAAAAAGGGCTGTGATGGTCTGGGTAAGATCTCTACTTGACCTGTTGTACTCTCATATTCACCAGAGTTCTCGAATGCAACTGAATTGATATGTGATTCCAAATCTTCCATTTTAGGTAGTGTTGGCAATGATGAAAATAAAGAACTGCTCTTTTCATCCAACATAAGGTCTTTCCGGTTAAGAGGCCAATTAGCGTTATAATAAAAGTCATCATAACACGGTCCAGACGTTGTTTTCTGAAACGAACCAAAAGTGTGCTGTGGATCAAAAAGGGACTCCCATTGTTTGTTTTTCTCTGTATCTGAGGAACTTTCGTCTGTTGCTTCCATATTGGTATGTTTCAACACTAAATGCGGCTCTGGCTTTTCTGAGGAATCAACTACACCACTTGAAATACTGCCCTTCAGCACATCTTCATTTTCTACCTTTAGAGTTTCCGACCTTTCTTTTGTTTTTTGTTGAAAAGATAGCTTGAGGGCATTTCTATAAAGCGGATTTTTTGGTTTGTTCCCCTTCATTCATCGATTTTTCCCTTTTTTTCTTTCAATTATGCCCCCGTGTGGATTTTTCAATGCAAGGTTTATATAATTTAGCAGTAGGGGATTGCAAAGAAATAGCCGCAAAAAAAAGAGAGAAATAAGAGGAGGGTAGAGAAGAGAAGAGAAGAAACAATAATAGTACAGAACGCAAAAAAAAAAAGTGCGACATGGAGCCCGTTGAAATACAAATCAAATAGTTGAAAGCAGCCGGGAATTTAAGAATTGATGTGGTTTTAATAATTCAAAATAACTATCAGTCAATGAATCGCTTCTTTGCTTCATGAGGATAGACGAAAACAGACTTGTATTTTCTTGGAAAGGCGAAAACAGTCGATACAAAAGAGGTAAAATGAATAAATTTCTTTTTTGAGATGATAAGCATCATCTCACCATTAACTCACCAAAAGTACTTTTTAGAGAATAGTATCACAAGATTAAAACGAACTAAGAGCGCCCAGTGTCTACTTTTATTCTATCTCGTGTTTGGTCATTTCTTGATACCATCTTTCTTCGTTAGTTCAAGATATTTGTTTTCTACAAAGGTACTCTACTCCTATTAAAGACTCGGATTATTTTTGGTAGACCCAGTCAAATGGGCTGTTAAAAGCTTCAATTTTTGTAAATGCTACGTTACATAAACGAAAACAAAAGCTATTTGTTTACATAGTTTGTTTGGTATTAGTCTACAGATTTATTCTTATCCAAAAGAAGTTGGAGATGTATGTAGTAAACAATTTTCGTGAATTATCACATTTTTTAATTTCATCTTTAAAAATACATAATTATAAATCTACCATAAACATTCATTTACAATCTAACAAACAATTGATTCTAAGGCCAAGAAAAAAAAATCGATTCGGCTCAATAACAATACGATGGTCATGAATTACATGTATAAAATAGAATGTTTGACAACCATATTGAAAGCTTCTGATTTGAAGACAACTTTACACTTTAATCTAACTTGATTGTGTAAAAGTTTATTGTAAACAAGATTAAAATTAGTAACATCAGCTAAATTGAGCATGAAGTACGCCCCATCGAAATGCAATATGGAACACAAAGCCATAAGTGAGAGGCTCACTTTGCAAGCATATGACATTCTGCTTGTTTTGTACTCAGCCCAGTCTATCTTTGCTTTAAGTTTATGGCATCATCATTACTCTTTTATAGTGTAAAAAGATATCCCTGGTACGATAGTAGCAAATAATATTTTAAAATTAGTGATTCGTGCTACCCATGTTGAACTTTGCTACTTTAAAAACTGCATTATATCGATTGATGGATTCTACATTGTGTGTACCAAAACCTATTAAAACTTTCTGCAGAATGAGAGAGAGACAAACCTTTGAAGCTCAGATTAAGCTTGCTTACGTTATCAAGCACAGATTTAGTTGTGCAGTTTTAAACCCCATTAAAATTCCTCTCTGTACGCATATTTTCGTGTCTTGACTCTTAATCAACACAACATGACAAAATTAGATTTATTGTCATTCAACATCAGTGGTGCTTTTGAGGGTGAAAAGGTAAAGCTAATGCAACTTAACATGTTGTATATATTGTTAATGGCGCAAGTATAGTTTGAAGAAGCTTTGTCATTTCTACCAGTTGAAGAACACAAGTCCGTTCTTCGTTTCAAATTTGACCGTGATAAACACCTGGCTTTGGCAAATTTATTGCTGCGTAGACATTATTTCTCACAGTTACTCAATAAAGGATGGTTTGACATTGAGTTTGGGAAATATCCTGGTGGGAAACCCTACATTGTAAGTAGAGCGAATTTCATATATGGAATACCCAAGTTTCATGAATTCTGCCATTGCTATTATTAGAAATGCGATTTAAATGAAAGGATGGACTATAATACGTCACATGAGGGCAATTGGGTTATTTTTGGCTGTATAAAAGATCCCTTGATGAAAATCGGCGTGGATGCTGTTATTATTGATCGGCCAAGAAATGAATCGATCGATGCTTTTGTCAGAAGCTTTCAACCTCAGGTTAGTGAAAAATAATAAAAAAAAAAAAAACCTCCTTATACGAGTCGATGCTAATGTTGATCTTTTTATTGCTGTTTTATTTCGTAAAGCTCACTCACAGTGAAATGCAGATGATTATGGCTTCAGATGACCCAATCAATAGACTTCGGACCTTTTATGAGCTATGGGGCTGTAAAGAAAGTTATACAAAAGCACTTGGTGTCGGACTTTCTTTAGAGTTGCAAAAACTCTGTTTTATGAATGAAAACGAAGAGGTTAGTGTATATTTAATAAGCCAAAGAAGCGTTAATATGATGTAAGCATAGGAGGCACACGTTCTCATGATAATTCATGGCAATGATATTGTTAGATAAAAATGACATTTGAAGGGAAAAAATATGACACATGGTGTTATCATTTAAGCTACTTGGATGATGTGAATATTGCAGTCGTTTGCTATGGCTGTGACTCTTCGAAACATACAATTGACCCTGAAACCTATGCTTTTTCAAAGACATCGCGACTCCTTGGAGCTCCCTTACATAAAGTGGAGTCCAATTCTTTTTTTCAAGAGGTCCTATTGGGAGATATAAAGGAAAATCAGTGGCTCTTGTCGCGCAATTAAACCATTATGCTAGCATATGACCCTTAATCACCAAATTTAATGGTTTATTTATCTTGATTTGATCTTTTCACTTTCTAATTTGCTTCTTTTTCTCTTTTTTGTTATTATTACTTTCCTTGCATATTTATTATTATAATTACTTTTTAAAATATTTAATATATACAATTAATATGGGCTGTTACCCATCCAGTCAGAGCTATTGTGAATCACGAATGTCAAGACGAGAGCCTTCGATTGGGTCGCTTCCCGGTATTTATTATAACAAAAGTAAGCCTTTCAAGAGAAATGGTTTAATATGGACGTCTGATATCCCTATTACTTTGTCCGAATTGGAGCATAAAAGGGCCCACTTTTGGCAAGCCGCACCTACTCATGGAGTAAGTATGTTTTATCCAAGCTGTATAATATATAATTTAATAAAAACAAATTAAAAATTAACCCGATTTTCTTGTAAAACCAAGGGTCGTGTTGAAATATGGAATGCTCTTCAAGTGGCATTTTCAGAAACAGACATAAGAGTAGCAAGGTCGATATTAGAAGTCGCCAATATTGTATTACCTACTGGTAACCCCTGTGAAGGATGTTTTGATGGTAATGCTGAATCATTTTGAGTAAATATCATGTTATATATGCAATATATTTATTCTATTAATTAGAATATGGTTATAACTATGAAACACCGATATTCTGTGTTGTTCCCCCTACAAATCTATTAGCAACGGATAGTGGATGTATAAACCAAGTGTTTTTTTTTCCAGAAAAAAAAAGAAGCTTCGTTCACCAAAGTATTTATACGGACTATGAAGATAACCTGGTACCTGCACCAGACTGCACCCACAACCCCCATCCAATAATTGTACGATTATCAACTGATCAAGATTTAAGATTAATAATCAGCACAAAGGGTGAGACAGTTGGTTCATTAAGATATCGAATATTTCATGCTCCTGAATCGAAAATCACACCTGAAAGTCATATCCTAAGATTGATTTACTTGGGTAGAATTCTCCATGACAATGAGGCTATTGTCTGCGAAAACAACTCGACTAATGATGATGATCTAGAATGGAAACGGCCTGCAGAAAACATAGTTCGTATAGATAAAGAAACCATCATCCAGGCGCTAGTATCTCCAACCTCGATTCGATCTTAATTACAAAATGTATTGATACATGAATGTAGATAATATTTGATCGTGAAAACATAATGCTATCCTTCGAAAAAGAAAAAAGCTTACATGATCTTATTATAGTAAATAGCAATGGTACTAGTAGTATAAAAAAAAAAAAGAAAAGAATATGTATTCAATATATTTTAATTGGGGCTTGCCTCATTAATAATAAATAATAAATTTACATATAATCCAAGCGGATTTTGTTCACCTAACTACTAATCGTTTGTTATTAGTAATGTCTTTTCTACTCTCTACTTTCACCAAAAAATTGTCTTTTATTACTTTTGTGATATTCAATAGCAAAGTCGATGTAGTAACATATGATCCTTTAACAATATAAAAAGAAAATAGAAACGACGGAATAGTGGGTATATATATTAATGCTATTTATTTTTAACATTAGCTGTTGATTCGGTATACCAGAATAATTTTTGGTTTTGAGTAAAACTATTTCATATGTAGGTGCATACCACAAGTATATTTTTCCACATTGCCTGAAAAAACAAATAAAGAGCTGAACTAACAAGATTGATTTTATATGCTATTGCTCATTTTCCATTGGGCAACCTACGTCATTCATCTTTTTCTTTGAGACCTATAGCATAAAGCGAGATGCTACCTTCATTTAGCCTATGTATATCTAAACAGAGGTTTAATACTCCCACATTGAAAAAATTGAAGTTTATCTATCGACTCCTACATGAGATAAATCATATTGTATTAAGGGATTACCATTGGCTCTATAACACAGTTGTATTCATTATTCTAAGATTTCTTGTACAAATAAGAGAGGTGAACTTATCATCTGTGCTAACACACTTATAACCTTATTTCTTTTCAACCACACTCATTTATAGCATACTACTATTTAGTATAAACTGAGAAAGAGAGAAAGAAAGAATTTATTTAATTCATATTCAAATATAACATACATATACTGATAATTATAACTATCCTAAAGAGTCTCTTGACTTGGGTACACTTCTTGACAAAAAAAAAGAAGTTTAGCAAGTAAAATCATCCTCGAAATTAGCAAAATCAAGCCAGTCAGGCTGGAGCGGAGAAGAAGGAAAGTCAACAAGATCAGAAGGTAGATCATTGTTGAATGTAGTGAAATCGGAGGGCAAGTCGAAAGTAGCATCGGATGGTAATATGGAGTCGTCATCAAGTGCACTGCTTGGGCAAGCGTCCGAGGAGAAGATTAACGAGGGAGCATCTGGGAAGTACCAAGTGCCACTCAAGTCGGCTGGAGGGTCCCAGATGATTGGGTCGCATTCTTGTAACTCAGCATTATCTTCGGTATTGCTCTCATCTGCAAACAGACGAGCAAAATCAAAGTTTGTATTGCTATCAACGTGATCACTGCTTTCTTTTGCTTCTTTTAGATTTCTCAGTAGGTTCTTTCCTCTTTCCTTTGCTTCCGCAAGATCGGATAGATTAACGCAAGTACCGTTATCAAGCACATGGGCTTCTTTATCCGTGCAGCGAGGACAGCAATAGTCATCGAGTTGGAGTTGAACCTCACAGCCAAGGCAGTTCTGATGAAGGAGTGTGTTGCATTTTTGACATTCAACCAGTGGCTTTGTAACTGCTGTAGGGAAAAGGCAGATGCATTGAATGTTATCATTATTATCATTGTTATTACTATGCTTAGCCTCTTGTGATTCGTCTTGTTGCTGCTGCTGGTCTTTGCGATACTTGCAACGTTCTTGGTGATACGCCAAACCATTGCGGTTTTTGTATTTCTTGTTGCATGGTTTGCAAATGAACTGTCGTTGATTGGTATTTACATTATTGTTGTTGATATTAGTGGGATTAGGCGAGCGTGGTCTTTTCCTTGCTAGGTTAGGGAGAGGCGGTTTACTGGGAGAAGCGTGCGGTGATGATAATGGCTCATTAGGGTCAATTCGGCGGCTTAGTAGCTTGAGTTCCTGGGATGATAGTCGTTTCTTATCTGCGCAATCTGACCGAATGGCTCCAATTGTCTTTCCACCCATTGTCGGTCTTTGCTTTGTAAGTTCAATCCGATGAGGCGAATTCACTGAATTGAACGAGTGTTGAATAACGGATAGAGTACCAGGCTCTTGGTTCTGCTTTTTGTCGTCATTGCTTTTCTTTTGCTGGTGGGGATGGGCTTTGTAGCGTGAAGGAATAAAGGAATGTTGTTTTGCTTGTTTTGAGGCTGTTGTGTTTTCAATCGACTGTAGAGGCTTTAGCGATTTATTTTTGAATGCCACTTGATGACTTGAAACGTCTTTCTGTTCACTATGAGATAATATATTTTATTTATTTTTAATATCCTTCTTTGTGCTTTTCTTCTTGTTATTTGCATTGTTATTACTTTGAATAGACGGCTCTTGCCAAATTACAGCCAGTTGATTGTGCATTCATTGGAGTTAGAATAAAGAAATAAAGGAATAACAATAAAAAACAATAAAAAGAAAAAAAAATCTTCTCCT
>VCJM01001551.1:48616-60319 GCA_024139495.1 Backusella sp. ASU-2019c | reverse complement strand
AAAAAAAAAAAAAAAAATAAAAAAAAAAAAAAAAAAAAAAAAAAAAAAAAAAAAAAAAAAACAATACAATGTTTATTTCAATCAAGTCGAATGTAACGAAATGAAATGTGGTGTATTTATAACTCGGAATAGGTCTGCAAAAGTAAATATACAATAAAACCATGGACAATTCTAACCATTTATAATGTACTTGTTCCACTCTTAATTTGGAATAAAAAATAATGAAAAAAAGATATAATTTGTATATTCCACAAAATAATATGTTGGAAACGAAATTGACACAAGATTCGATAGCAGCTTGGCAATATTTCCCGAATATGAATCATTGCATGTTGTATGTTTGTAGTTTGAATCCAATAATAGCTTGATTGAGCCTATATTACTTGCAATTGGAAAGTGCAAGTAATGAACACAGCGTTATTTTTTTTAGCAAAAGAATCTCTACAGGTGTTACGACTATAGTAGTAGTTAGCATGTGACCCCTTTGCAAAGCTGATGGGTAATTTACTCTAAAGATAGCACTTGAAAATCAAAGCACGAACTTTTCAAGAGAATCTAATCTATCAAGATGGGCTTGAATCCACATCCTAAAATGAAACCATGACGTGGGTAATCAAACTATATATTGCTATAAGATATTTTCCTTTAAAATAATATATGCATGATTCTACTCACTATGCAAAACACAAAAGAGATGTTGTTAATTAGGAGATCCACGCTAGATTTCAATAAACTACGGCTGACTTAGTTATTATGCCCACGTATCAGCTCTTATCATTGTGTGTGTATCAGGCATATTCAGGCTTTCTTTGTCAAGGGGGAACGTTCCTTCAGTAGTACACTTAATATTTTACCTTATCTAACATAGTCGAATCAAGTTTAGGAGTTCTCTTAAAAGCAAACTTATAATTTTATATATATTGAAAATAAAAATAATAAAAGATGTGGCATATTTACCTTTATTCACAATTTCTCTTGTTGGTATTAGAATCTAGATACTAATAGCCATTATGGGAAAAAGGCTTATAATTGATTTTAATACACAAACGTACAGACAGCTCTATTTCTTGGTGACCAAATAAACCAATTGTTATCTATAGATTCATTCGCTTGTATAGTTGACTATCATAAGCAGCGTCCTATACGGTACCATGTTCATCTTTCCATCAATGCTATTCCTTTCTTCTAGAAGCGTGTATATCCACTAACTGATAAACTACAATTGCATACATGATGCAGTAAGCTTATTTTACCGAGGTCTATGCAACAAAATAGATTGGAACTTTGCCAAATCCTCCCTTTTTTTTTTTTTCTTAGAATAATCGACTCATACGCCACTTTCTCCGTTAGATGTGAATGGAAAGGAGAGGGTAAAGTTATATCTATGAAATACACAACACTGTGCATTGATTCTGATATGGCTGAAGTGCATTATGTGTTATGATTGGATGTAACATTGTTATTATTTTACAAATGAGTAATTTTGGTTTTCTACCGTAAACCAAGCACCATGTTTTAATTACGCTTTTCAACAAAGGTGCCCAAGTATCTAATCAAAGTACTGATAAAAATGTAGGAGTGGTTTTGTCGCAGCATAATTTTCATTTTAAAAATAGGACTGTGTGGCACAAATTCGATCACCTTACGATTAGTTCAAGTCATTACTTTATTATATTAATTGTTGGTCTTGGCCAACTTCTTTTTCCGTAGTAATGATTGGACCAGCTTATTTATTTATTTTGCTATTGTATGAATCCGTATCTCTTGGTTTCTTTTGTTGAACCATCATAGCAGCAATCATAGTTGTCTAGTGACGTATTGTTGTTTGAAGGAGAGACCTTGTATCACAAAAGTAAGGAGCTTTTACTCTTGTTTTTAATTTGAACATAGTTTAATAAATATAAAACGATGGAAGGTTTTGTTTTCCCTTTCGCCTTTTTTTTTTCTTCTTTTCTTTTTTCGAGGCATAAAGAAATATATAAAAGCTATATATACAAAAGCACACAATTTGAATGAATAGTTCAATATCAGTGAGTATAGTAACTTCAGTTGTATCACCTTCCCCACAAATAAGTCAATCTGGTCCAACCATGACTAGCTCCACAGGTATTTCTAATAAAAAAAAAAAACCACCACTATTGAATCTCATGCCTAACTTTAAATCCTTATCCTTATCCTTATCATTATTTTCGTTCTTTAATTTGTTTATAATATTGAACAAACAAAAAACATCATAAATCATGCAATAAAATGTCTTGTTGATTTTACCTACTTAGATCATCCCAGCAGTGAGACTACAACAAATCCAAGCACACAAAAACCTTCAGACCAAGATAGTATAGTGACAAATGTGAATTCCATTGTGGGAATAGTTGTTGCACTTAGCATTGCCTTTTGTATATTATTTGTTGGTGTACTCTACGTCTGCTGTAGAGCAAGAAGAAGACGTCGACAAAGCAGAGTTATCAAGACATACGGTCAAGATTTCTCTGATCCAAGTGATGATATGAACAAAACACCCATACTAGTGAAAAAACTCCCGATAATACAAGAACCCTCCACAGCAAAGGTAAATAGACCTACACGATACCCAACGCATAGCACAGCCACTTCTGTCAGTCGATACAGCACCATTATTAACCAAATCGGGCCTTCATTGAATAATGCGATTCCTGAAAATAGGCTGGCAAAGAATAAAAAATATAGTTACTTTTAATATATTTTTCTTTATTGTTTTTTTTCGCTTATTGAATTGTTCCACCATGGTTGGAAAAAAGGCTTTTTATCCACGGTTTAGATATATGTATCTCCCTTTGCTTTTTTTAGTCTTCATGTGAATATTGAGCTTTTGGCAGTCATGTAGCACAATGAGAAAAAAACAAAATTCTTTTTTGCATAGGTACAGCTTTTATTTAAGAAAAAAAAAGAAAAAGTAAAAAAAAAAATGAAACTTAAAATACACACGAAAAGAATAGTAAGACAGATAGAGGACTTTACAAATGAAGAAAAGGGGGGGAAACATAAACATATATATAAGAGGGGGGGAATAGAGAGGCATAAGGTCGGGTATTTTTTTTTTAAAGAAAAAAAGTGGGGCATTTTAAAAAATATAATAAAATTCTGTGTTATATACAACACCATCACCACGTACAAGTAGAATAGGAATTTTATGTTGAGGACCATGGACTTGCACCGTCGGGCTTTCGGCCAATGCATCATGTTCTGGAATCAAACAAGAGACGGATTCGCGGCATTTGTAGTCTGTGCGCACCGACTTTACATCGCCGAACCAAACTGTCAAATCGCGAGCCAGGTTTTCACCTGTCAGGGTCAATGTGTTGGCATCGTTTTGAATCTGGGTCAGCACTGGGAAAGGGGTGATGGGATTTTCGGCGGTAAAGGGGGAGAGAGGCGTCCAGAAGGTATAGCTTGCACAGTCGGTGCCAACAATCGTCCACACAGAGGCGTCAGAGACGTCCTCCGTCCAGCACGCGCCGTTGGCTTGGTGTGAGCTTGTGTCTGAGCTGATGCTTTGACGACGGTCTGAACTGGTGCTGCTACGACGGCGTCCAGCGCCTTCCAATTTGAGAGGTAAGCTATCATTGAGCGAGTTGACACGACGACGGTTTTTGCTGGATATACTGCTTTGGAATTTGGCAGGTAACGACACAGGTTTATTGACCTCGCATGAGACACGGCGTTTACGGGTCACTTTGCCGTCCTCTTGCTGCGATACGATGGAGGATAAGAGATCGCTTCCAAAATCATCGTTTAAAAGGCTCTCTGACCATGAAGATGAGAATAGGGTGGATGATTCCATCATGTTTTGACTGGGAGGTGCAGGACGAGGAGAAACAAAGTTGCGTGCAACGGTGGTCTTGTGCATACCCACCACATCATTCAAACAGGCCAGATAAGTGACGGGTTGGCTCGATTGGGGTAATGTCCATTCGGTTGTAGGCAGTGGCTGATAATAATCGGGACGGTAGTTTGCCTTATTGTTATGAGCGATCGATGGGTCCTGCACGATTTGAAATGCAACCTTGTGAAGCTGGGATACAGGATCGCCGATGGATTCATCTCCACATTCTCCACCTGTGGCACCTGAGAGATCATCTACACGATTTCCACCCAATACCATACTTCCTTTATCCACTTTGCGGATGACCATGACGGGACTGACTAAACCGGTTGATATGCATTGAAGGACAACTGGCTGGTTATAATGGAGTGCGATGGGTGATTGACCGGGTGTTGTATGGAGTGCAATAGCAGGTGGGGGAGGGTAATTTGGGTTGTTTGGGTGCTGTGTACGATTTGTATGAGCTGAGTCGAGCGAACGAGATGTATCAACAATCCAAATCACAAACGGATCCCAGGAACCCGTTCTAGCCACAAAACATGTTCCATTACTGTCAGAAGAAGCTGAGGTGCTATTGGTGGACACTCCTAAATATTTTGTTGATACTGTTTGTGATCGAATTCGGTTGAATAGTGAAATGGTCGTGCCGTGATGAATGCATACTATAAAAATAAAATAAAAAAGATAAAATTAGGTTTTTTTTCTTTTATCATACGCCCAATGGTGTAACCATAAAATAATAAATAGACTATACTTACACTCCATGTTTTTGACGCTTTGTCTTTTCTTGGAAGGTTTACTAATCACCTTGATTCCTTTGGAGGCCAAAGTTCCAAGATAGGCGCCGTTGCCAAGCTGGATTTTTACTTGCACCTCAACACGTTTGCGCTTTTCATCAGCGTCGTTAATATGAAGCTGTTTCGATACACATTTACCCGAAATAGTTGTATCACCCAAAGAATGACTGGAGGCGTTATCCAAATGAGTACCGGTTGCTGTGTACCATTCCAGAACGCCATGTTGACTGGTCTGTTCACCCGAAATATGGACGGTCAAGTCGGGTGGAGCTAATGCCGATGAGAACGAAGCATTTGTATCAGCGGCCTGACTAGCAGTCCACCATGAGGCTCCTGAAAGAAGAGTGGTAGGTGGTGGACACAAAAACCTAATTTTTTTAGAAGATTTTTTTTTTATGAGAACATATGGAGAGAGAGAGAAAGAAAAAACCAAAGTTGTACAAACCTCTTTTCGGTACCGTAACTCTTTTGTGCGACTTTACTAGTTAATATCATCACTTTGTGCTCTCCCAAGGAAGATGGGTCTGAGCTTAAGAGGTACTGTTGAATCAACGGTTTCATGGTTGGTGCATTTTTTACGCCTTGTATCATTCGCATGTTGATGGCGTTATGTTTACGAGTTTTAGCCTCCCAATTTTCCTTTGCTTCCGACTCCTCATCTTCTTCAGGAATAGAAGGATGCTGTTGCTGGAAAAGCATGGTGTCACAAACAGCAGTCGAAATTGGTTGCATAGGTGTAATGGGGGGTGAGGGGGAGGTGGACATGGATGATGTATTAGAAGGGGACGTTGGCGGAGAAGAAGCTTTTGTTGGCTTGCTTAATTGAACCTGTTCTTCCAAAGGTTGATTTAAAAACCATTGGGTCAAGGTGTTTACATCATTGCTGATGGCTGATGGCGTTATGGTGTTCATATCACTATGGATGGAAGTATTTTCGTTGCTATGATTCATCATCAAGTCTTGAAATGTATTGTCGTTGCCATCACCTAATGGTGAAGATGCACTGATATTGCTGGTATCAGTCGCAAATGCCAAGCCCAGGTCTCCCATGGTGTCATCTTCTGTTTTTAATGCATCCAAAAAACTTGATGAAAAGAAAGCAGGTGTCGTGGGTGAAGCCGTGGAGACCGAAGTGTGATGCATATCGAATGGTTGCGTTGTTTCAAGACGGAGGGACATGGCGCGACGATGAAGAGCGGGATGCTGTTGCATACCCTCCATTGTACTACTGGAGCTAATGGAAGACCAGGAAGAGGGGATGGATGCGCCACCACCTAGTAAGTTTTGGAGGTCGGTCTCCCAAGGTCCCATATCAAGTTCCTGCTTGATACTGTCAAATGAATGAAAGTTCATTTCGCCTACTGCGACAGAGTGTCTACGAGAATCCAACTGCTCATTATTATTTTCATTATTATTATTTTGTAAAAAAGAGTCAAGGTTCATGCTATTATCCTGGCCTGGTGAACTTGGTGAAGAGTAAACAAAATCGGACCAAGCTGACAGAGGCTTCTGTTCCATCAATTCCTGCTTTCTTTTACGTGTAAAACTATGATCAGTCATATATAAAAGCTTTAGGTTAGGAAAAGAAAAGGATTAATAATAGTGATAATAAATGAAAAAAAAAGGAAACTAATTAGAGAGAGAGAAACAAGAGAGAAAAAAAAAAGAGAACTTTATTATAGAAAGAGCATTAATAGTAATCTTAATTGATTGGCTTAACTTCTTTGAACACACATATAGTAATAAATAGCTGACCCCACATTTTTTTTTAAACATTTAAACCAATCTGAAACAACCAGCATTGTATCTTGAACAGTCCCCCCTCAAAAGATGTGTGTGCTATGCGGAACGCGAAATACATTTACCGGCCGCAAGTAAGAAGTCAAATGACTCCATGCACCTGACATGCTCTTTTTTTTTCCCTCCGAAAATGCAGCTTGGTGTCTTGGTCATCACGTTAACCCCCAGTTTTTCTTTCCTTTCCAGATAAACTATGACGCCAAAGCATATAGAAAAAGATGTACATAAAGTAGATCTGCTATGTGAAACGTCAAAAAACAGAATGAAAAAGACTTGGAAAGTGTAAAAAGGTACTTGGAGCTGAAGTTAAAATATGTTCCCTTTTGTTTAGAAGCCTTTTTTATTAGAGCTCTCTCGTCCTCCTATTTTTCCAACCACATGTAACAAGAGAACAAGAGGATAATACTAAGTAGTTAATTGACGCGTGCCTTTAGGCATAAGCTGCATAAACTGGATCAAGAAGCACAAAAAGGTGTGTACGACTGGGAATAAGTTCCCCAGGAACCAAGATTATTTTTAATTTAGTTTCTGATTAACATGAAATAGAGGACACAAAGATGTTGCACAAGTAAACATCAGATGTAGAAAAAAAAATTGCTCCTTTTTTTTATGAAGCAAAGATGATGTAAATTAGCTTGGTTTTGAGCTAAAGTGAGCTTTTTTATTATTATTTCTGCCATGCTAATGGGGCTACTTTGATTGAGCGATTTATTATAAATGATTGATGTCAAACCCCTTTTTGTATCTCTATATTTTTATATGTGTTTCACCACACCTTTAATGCAACGATAATATTACTTTAAAAGGAGGGAAATTATTATTGAATCAACGTCATAGCAAAAATAATAGTTTTACTATTGCAAATTGTAGTTAAATTGCAAATAAATAGACATTTTAAAAAGTATGAAATAAACTTATTTTTATTCTCGGATGATTATTGGTACTTTTATTCCTTGCCATTTTATTACTAAATTAGTATTAATGATGGATATATGTAAAAGAGAGCATATCTGTACATACGTATTATCGTTTTATTAGAACAAAAGCCATTCATTTCTTCTTGTTAAACATATCATAAAAATTCTACTATGCAATTTTAATTCTGTTCTACAAAAGCTATTCCAAACATAGATGTTTCCAAATATAGCAGATTTTACTCCTGCTCTTTTGGTAATCATCACTTGTTTATGCCCTGTTCTCGATATGCTTCATAAATGCATACCTTTCTGTGAGGTGTATCAACTAATATGGAGCGGTAAGGTTAATATCGGAGTGACAGAACACTAGATTGACTATTTGACTGTATTAATAAAATATAAACGCCTTATACTTTCTTTCTTTTTTTTGATCAAACAACAAAAAAAAAATCAATCGTCATCAAATAAAGCTGACTTGCATACGGGTGGAACAACAGTTGTAATTCGAAGAAAAGAGGCGCTTTATTTGGAGGAATGAATAGAACCCATAAACATAAACATGTAAATAAATAAAAAGGCTCTTTTTTTGGAAAAAGGAGTCATCAAATTGATTTCAGTCATTGTTATTGTTTTAATTTAGTTAGTTGCGTATCTTGTCAAAGACATGTATTTAAAGATTTGTCATCGTCTTTAAAAGAGAGAGAGAAAAAATGGGGAGGTGTCAATCCCAACAAATAATATTGTTTTAATTAATTGTTATTATCGTTATTGTGGTGATCCCATTTTTATATGGGGCTTAAAACTATTCAAATGCGCTGATCAGGTACTCTTTCTTATTTGATGACTTGATCAAAATTTATATTTATCGTATCAAGTTACAAGATTAACCACAACATTTAGATTATCTTTTCACTGTCCTAAATATAGGCTTTATTTCGTTGTCAATGCAGCTAATGTCCCTATTTTTTTTTTCTCAAAAGTGAATAAGTTTGTTTTCAGGTGAGAAAAACAAGATTAAGCGCAGAAACCAAATATGGCTTTTTGTTTATTTTACAATGTTTTTGGAAAAGTTTGTAACGTAATAAATTGGTTACTGTTGGTTTGCAGGATTTATGGAGGGAGGGGATACAGTTTTTCTTTCTTTCTTATTTTTGAATATCACTATCTTCAAATAAACAGTGAAAACATCTTTGCATTATGAGATGCATTCAAATCTCGAAATTAGAATACTTTTGGGACAACCTTTCTTGTTTTTCTTTTCCTTTTAGGTCATGAAAAGTGGTCCCGATTTGATATCTATAAAATAGACTTTTTGGCACTCATCAAATGCCCAAGTAATTTGGATTCAATCTCTTTATATTTCTCTGATTCTTAATGATACGGATGTTATTCCAAATAGACTCGTCTAAATTTTCCAGCTTCACATTCTCGTTTGAATCGAAGTAGAGAAAACGAAAAAAAAAATCAGAATAGAGGATTGAGCAAATGCTACTCCTGGGTAAGGCACCTTGTTATCAGTTATAAAAAGTCAATACAAGTATTTAAAACGTAAACATATGCAAAAGTTAAAGGGAAGATATATTCATTTATGTCCTCTCTTTCTTTTATATCATTTTTTCTTTCGCTTATCGAATACTACTGAGTTTTAACTATTTTTCCATGTGGTACCTGAGCTAATATTATTGTTTTTTTTGCATGAATTTTTTTTATTTATTTTTTTGTTTGTACTTTTTGTTTGTACTCTTTCAGTGTGGTACCCCCAAGATAGCACCCATAGATTAGATAAACCAAATAAAAGCGTCATGCTTGCCTTCAGAAGGGAACACCAACTTGCCCAAAAGACGGATTTTTATTACGGGTAAAAAAAGAATGACTTGAATATTCTAATACTTTTAAAACCAGTCCGTCTTTATTCATAATTGCGATGGGATGATTTGAATATATATATATATATATATATATGCTGAAAAACAGAAATATATTACCATTAAAGATAAACATACTTTTGATACCTTATTCCTGAAAGCCAAGCCAGTGTTTATTTGTCCAAACACGAATTTTCGAGATGAAAATAAAAAAAAAAAGAGTGATACATGATTTTAACTTTGATATACAACTATGTCAGGAATCTTGTTGAAAGAAACATCATCTTGTTTAATAAAACCTTCGACTACAGTGGATTTATGTGTTCTAATTTTCTCTCTTTTTATCATGTAAATATTGTTTATTAATAATATTGCATGTTTGATTATCAATGGGATGGTTAGGACAATTCTATTTCTTTTCATCTTCACTTGGAGTATCGTAATTAATATCATCTTCAGTGTCGTCAAGCTCTGTGTCATAATTGATATCATTATGCGCATCATCATTACCATCATGACTTGTTCCAATATTAGTGGAGCGGATACCATTATTATTTACGTGCCTTGTGCCTTGTGTATTTGTTTGATTTTGAGTCCTTTCTTGCTTTAATAGCTGGTTCTCTTGTTCCAATGTATCGTTTCTTCGCCGTTCATTCGCTAATAAATGCTCCATGTTCTGTCTCAATAGTTCCATTTCGTTGGTTTTGGCCTGTAACAAACTTTTTTGTGTTTCCACCATTTCAATAATCAATTGATTTGCTGTAGATAGGTTTTTAATTTCCCCATTTAATGACATTGTGGTATCCTCTTTAGATTTCAGCAGTTGTTCTAAGCTTGAGTTGGATGCTTTCAGTCGTTCTATTTCAAAACTAGCGTCTTGTTTACTTTGTATTAAAGCAATGCTGGATGCTTTTAGTCGTTCCATTTCGATACTAGTTGATATTTTATTTTGCTCCAAGGTTGTCTTCTCGTGATTTAGCGTTTCTAACTTTTGGTTCTGTTTGAGAGATGATGTACGATGGTTGCGGTTTTCGTTTTGCAGCATGTTCATTTTATTGGTAGTTTCCTTTAGTTGATATTCGTTTGAAGCTTTTTCTAATTTCAATGACTGATTCTCGGACTGAACTAATGCAATTCTGCTCTCTTTTTCTCTAACCTGTTGTTCGAGACTGTTGGTTTTCAATTTTAATTCCTGGGTCTCCCTCTGTAATGAGTTTATTTGGTTGTCATTTGTCTTTATTTGATTCTGGAAAGTAACGTTTTTGTGTTGTAATAACTGAAAATCATTTCTCAACAAAGTGATCTGTCTGTCTTTTTTTTGTAGTTGAAGTTGAAAAATGGATTCTTCCTGTCGTAATGGCGGGAGCTCTTTTGTTTGACCAATCAAAGTGATTTTCTGCTTTAATAGTTGTATTTGCTTCTTCAGTTCAAGTATTTCATCTTCGTTATGTGTGAAAGATCCACTCACTAGCTGTGTATAGCGCCGTCTATCATTAGCGAATAATATTGGTACATCTTTCCACGCGTCATTTCCACCATCCACTAATTTATAAGTGATGTTTAGGTCCACGATTGTTTCCATTTCTTGTTGTGTTTTATGTTGTTTCTCTTTCAATTTCTTCTTTTCTGCATCAAGTATGGCTTCTGTTTCTTTGATCAACTGCTCAAGTGGTTTTTCTATTACTTTATATTAATACAGTGTAAACAACAATAGTATTTAACTTACTTTTGTCTGTTGCAGACCGATGGTAGCCTTGGCCCTTCAATCTGTTTGTATTTGTTGTACCAGATTCGTGGCAAAACCACTCCAGTGCTCTGTATTTATCAAGCGGTACGCCATTGCCATTTTCGAATAATAACCCAATAAAACCGGTAGTTGTTTTATCTTTATTTTGTACCATAGATTTTAAAAACCACTTTAAAGCACACAGATAATTTTTTGGTACACCGCATCCATAATAATATAATTCACCAGTATTATTCTGTGCAATTGAATTATTTTCCATTGCTGCTAAAATATGCCAAGCCAGTGCTTTGTCGTACTGTTTCTTCTCATTGTAATATACCCATCCAAAGTGAACCGCTTTACTAATACCAGAATATCCTGCACCCGATACGTTATCAACTGTAAAAATAAGTCCATTAGCTTGCTGAAAATGAGATTGTAAAAAATAAAAGTCAATCATTACCTTTTAAAGCAGCCTCGAGTTGCTCTTTGGTGAAATAAGTTCCAGGTACAGTTGTCATTTCGAAAAACAAGAAGTAAAGGTGTGTTTATGAATAAAGAGAAAAGAGAAGAACACAAATAAGAGTTGATGCCACAATCTATATTTTTATTCCCATGGTACAAAATCAACAGCCACTGTACAACAAGTAAAAAAACAAAGCCTTGTGTCATGATTTAAAATAAATTTTTATGGAGTCAACTTTTCTCTTTCTTTCCTTTTCACAAATCTACATTC
>VCJM01001551.1:6955-18245 GCA_024139495.1 Backusella sp. ASU-2019c | reverse complement strand
GAAAGCCTTGCTCGACGAGTAACATGGGGCAAAAAATTCCACACTGATCAACGTAAAGGGGAAGTTGGAGATACACTTATTTCCATGACACAGCATATTCACAGCAATATATTGGTAACAACTCACGATGATCAGCTTACTAAAGTTTGGTCAATTTTGGATGGATCGTTACTTGCTTCTTTGACTCATAGCCAACCAGAGCAATTTATGGCTATTTCAATGGACAGGCGCTTTATTGCAACTTATGAAAGGGAAAATAAATACGTAAATGTATATTGCGGAATGAGTGGATTGCGACTACATAAATATCAACCTAATGGAGTAAAAGTGAACCAAACTGATTCTAGTGTAACATCTATCAAATTCTGCTCTCATCCAAATTATATCGCCATCTCAGGAATAAACAAAGACACCAAAGATACCAAAGTACCAAAAGAAGACAAGTGGGAATCATTTTATGAAGTATGGTCGATTTCTCATCAGCATTTAGTGCACTTGGTAAAAGGAGAAACAGTTTTCGAAAATCCGGTTCAGCCTTTTATTCTTGAGGAAAAGCCTCCGCATGACCCAGAAAACGATTGGGATGGCTCTGAAAATGGTAACTCTGGTATAATATATACAACCTATAATTTGAATTTTTTGAAAAGTCCAAGTTTTATTACATTCCTAAACTTCCAATTGTCCAGATTTACCAAGCGCCCTAAAGAAAATCGGATCGACTATTATTCAAACGCTGATCGAAAAAAGCTCAAGTATGATAAAAAAAAGTAAAAATTCTCTTATGATGATCATACATCCTTTAAACATCAAAATAAAAAATTACCTTCTAATTTTGAAATTATAGGTCGCATGCACTATGGAAGTAGCCCTATACCGGCTTCAGTCGATTCCGACTCTGGCGAGAGTAATTTGTCATTATATGGCATCTTCATGATAGAGGAATCTAATCAACTAGAATTCCGATCAACCTTAGTCCAGGCACGTGAAGTGGTAGAGTGGGAGGATTTTCGATTTCAAAAGTTAAACAAGGGAGTAATTGGATATTCAAATCATGCATGGGATCGACTTTTACATGACGTATGTGATCCACTTGATGGCGAGAACACAATATCCTATGTATTAGATAATGTATATGGAGTATATCTTCTTCGTTTCGGTGTTTGTACGACACAGTTGTGGAAACTAGTCAAAATTCCACCTCGTAAAGTAAAGGAAGCGAAAAGGGATAAGAAAAAATTTGATTTTGGAGACCTATCTTTATCCTCGACAGCAGCATATTACAATACTTTAACCGACAACAATCTTATTTTCGCCAGGGCATATAAAGGTAATCACCATACTCATCTCTCGACCTTCCGTGACACATGGGCATGCCAACAACCCGCATTTCGCTTTATGAAAAATCCTGGCCATGTCATTGTCAACATTAGACGAGAAATTGATGGCAGCAAGAAAGACCGTTCGGGAAAAACACCATCCATTATCACAAAACGAACTCAGAGAATAAGTGATCACCTGTCCGGAGAAATTGAAAAGTATAACCCCCCTGTGATCGATGATGAACTGTTTCTACCTCTGTCAAAAATAAGCGATCCCAGTGCAGAAGCTGAATTTTGTGAGATTGAAAGTGCATTTCAAACATTACATTATCTTGATACTATAAAGAAAATACCATATCAATCAGTAAGTCTAATCCTGAGCTTTCCTTATAGTTGCATTCATAGATTTATTTTTGTATTTATTTTTTAAAAAAAAAAAACTTGACAGAATATTTATAGTGAAGATGTTTTTAACGAAAACAGAGATAATCTCATCAAGCAAATTGAAGATAATATAGACAAAACATTACGATCAGAGAAGGGTACATCATACTTTTTAACAATCTCTGGAAGTAAAACCATGGCAATGCTTGCCTCTTTTGAAGCCGGTCGAAAGATACTCTATAGAATTTTATGGGAAGACAATACTCCTGTCAATTTATTCAGCTACAAGACTTCTGACAAACTTAATGAAAATGTCCTTACAGTACTTATAGAGAACACGGAATACGATTTCTATAACTTGATACTTAATCAGATACTAATGGACTATTACGAAAAAGGCTTTGGAAATCTATATGTTATCGCTGATGCCCTTCTTTATCTCCAGAGAGAGAATTATATTGGTATGTTGATGGTATATCTATATCTTTGGATTGCTATTTATATTTAACACCATATTTTTAGCACAAATTTTTAATTCTATCAAAAAACTCTCATTTCTTCATGTGAAAGATACCTCCAGTGCGCTTTTGAATTTCAAACATCAAGGCAGAACTTCGATGAAATGCCTTCAACAAGAAGATACAACAAAGGCTGCTTATATAGATACTGATCTAATTAGTGAGGAATTGGGGCAATTAGAACTCTATAATTACTCCAGATGGCATATACGACTAATTCATCGCTTGGCATATAACTACGCCAGTTTTTATCGCAAAGAGTCAGTCCAAGGCAAATTAAAAGGGATGCGTAAATACTACCATATGTTACTTGGGGATGATATGAAACAATCCAACCTCGCCGAACTATGTATCGTACCCCTTCCCCATTTCAGCTCGTATAGAACGCTACCAGGAGACAGAGGATTTTTATATGGAGAAGAAACGGAGACCGAAGCACACCTATTTAATGGGGTTAAATACTATGAATACAGTCTATTTTCTCTTATAGCCTTAAATATACATGGAAATACTATATTTAGACAAGGAAACACTGTCATTGACATACTTGTATCATATAAATGGAAAAAATTTGCTAGAAGCCGCTTTTACTTCATCTTATTCTGCCATTCGGTATATTACGTTGCCTACAGTACTGGTGTCTCATTTCCGGAAGAGTTATTTGGCTACGTACCTGGAACTCCATTAACACATCCTTCCCATCTTGTGGCAATAATAATTATGTTTCTATTTGGCTTCATCCTCTTGGTTCAAGAATTTAGACAATTCACCCTCAATAAATTAGAGTATTTCAAGTCGTATTACAACTATGTTGACTTGGCAGCTTTCAGTCTTCCGGTGGCGACGTTTATATTGCTACGAACTGGATCAGGTTTTCTGGTAAGTTGAATTTATAACATATTACATAGAGGATATTAATTTTTCGTTTTTTAATGTAATTTCAGTACTATGTAAGTTCAGTTACAACGCTTTTTTTATGGGCACATATGATTTTACGCCTTAGAGTACTTCGCCCAGTGGTGAGTGATATAATATATAAAATAAGCTGCATGTTTATCTAATACTTAGGTTTATTACCACTATTGTTTAGGGAAACCTGTTGGAAATTATTATTCATCTGACAAGACAGATCTTTCCTGTCATTATAATTATGTTTGCCATAGTTTTGGGGTTTACGAACGCTTTCATTGTCCTGCTCAGACGACAACATGATAATTTCTTCCGAGATGGATTTAGCGGAAATACAACTAGTGGTACAGATATCAACATGAGCAACCAAAGCCAGCAAGACCTGTTTAAAGACATTTTCCTTGCATTTACTACGGTATGGTTTTTTATATTTGGCTATTTTGACCCATTGTTTAGTGGAGATGTTGGAAGTTACGTCATGTCAATTATCTTGATCATTGGATTTTCATTTATCGTTGTTCTTGTTTTATTCAATGTGATTATGTAAAGTATTCAAGTATAATCTTAAATATTCTCTCTCTTGCTCATTTTACTACTTGTAGTGCGTTAATGTCTGGAACAATTGAAGAAATCAGGCAAAAAGGAAACAGAATTTGGTAAGTAGATATACTGTCCTAAAAAATGGTACTTATCACTGAACATATTGCTTTTAAATAGGACTGCCCATTTTGCTGGTAAATTCATATACACATATAATTATATAGTTCATTCTCTTACTTATTTATTATTTATCGAATGTAACGAATATAGCTGTTGTTTGTGAAATAGAGTTACTTTGGTCAAATAAAAGAACAAGATATAGCCTCGAAAACAACCCAACATATATTTACTACAAGACAAACAAAGAAACTATAAAGTCGCATCATGAAATGATTGTGAAAGAAGCTAAGAAATTGAAGGAAAGCATTAGAGAGTAAGTTTTTACTTTATGACTTATTGAACACAGTTGTCTAATTTTGATAGTAGAACACTTAATTTGAATATTAAAAAAACAGATGCTGAAAAAGAACAAGACCTAAAAAAGCTACTATCGGTTTGGCTTGAGAAGGAAAGAGAGAATAACAGAATTACTATAAATTAATATAAATACATAAATAAATAAATAAATAAAATATATATTTTATTCAATTGCTTATTTGAATTACATGATGCCAAAAGCTGTCATGGATATCTGTTTTGTATTTTAAGCAAGAATATTTATCCGAAAAATTAGCGGAGAGAGAGTCACGCATTTCATGGATTTCACAGCCTTGCTGTAAAATGCACTTTATTATTTTTAATTTGTTTTTGAGCTTTAACAATGTCAGCCATTAATGACGAAGTTTATGCAAAGGTCAAAGAAAGACACTTGTCAGACCAGGAATTAAAAGCAATCGACACGGCAAGAGCAAACCTACAAACGCACAGTAAGAAATAGTCAATTCACGAAATATAGCTGAAATGAGGAGTTGTTAATTGTTGGTTATTGTTTATGATTAAAGCAAGAATTGGTGGTTTTGTTGGTGCAACTACAGCGTTTCTCTTGGGTAAATATTCGTATTTATATGCTTATAATAAGGATATGATTTTAATTTTAATTTTGTAGCAAAAAGAAAGAAATTCAATCCTATTCAGTTATTAGCAATCACAGGCGGTGCTTTTCTGATGGGCTCACAAATGGGTATGATTTCTGGCGCAATATCAGGTGTAAAGGAAATCAATGCTTTACCAAACCCTCAAAGACTTATTAATATTATCAGAGATGTGCAGTAAGTGTATCATTAGGATAGAGAAAGAAATAGGACACGAACACGGTAATAATGATTATGATTATTATTATTGTTACTACAAGATTGGAGGCTATGAAAGGACGACAGAACGGTAATCCCAATACACCATCATCCTCATATCCAGCAATGCCTCAGCATGATGAGCAAAACCAGGACATCCAAGCATCATATTCATCAGATAACACAAATGATTACCAGACTGAATGGAATAATAGTAGAGCACAAAGGGAAAGTGCTGCATCCACCAACATGGATCAAATGGAATCACCTCACCCTAAAAGTGTACAGGAGACTGCTCAACCTAGTGCATGGGACAAGATTCGTTCTGAGAATTTACCCAATAACACCTGGTCTAAAATTAGAGCAGATGCTAATAAGCAACCAAATCCAAGCGAAATAGAAAAGGACAGAACTGAAAGATATAGAAAACTTCGCGAATCTTCGGAAATCTCAGCGGAAGAACTGCCTCGCACAAGAGAGGAGACAAATAGAAGATCTGCAAGAAAGAATCAATGGGGCGATGTAATGGAATAAATATTATCACATTGTTTTGCTTGTGATTGTACTTGTAAAAATAAACAAATATAAAACAGAGGTGTTTAATGTTGAAAGAGATGGCATTCAATAAATGCTACTTGTGAGGCCAATGTTTTTATTTTGGGTATTAGTAACTCCCATATTAGATTTAAGAATGATTTGAAGCCATTGGAGTTTTTATTTAATATTTATACGATATATGATTGTATGCTATTATACACGACCGAATTATTCATCATCATTAAAGGATAGTTCATTTGGTTCATTTTGTTTTTTATCCAGTTTTTTATCCAGTTTTCTTCTTAATTTCTTTGTTTCTTTTATCATTTTGTGATTATGTGCTTCTACAGTTTCACTATTTGCATTATAATATACGTAGATTGGATTGTTGTTTTTGCTTAAACGTTGGCTGAGAACACACCAAAATAACTCTATTTCAGCAACAACAGCTATTTTTTTTAAAGAAAAAAAAAAAACAATCATTAGACTTTCTCCTCTCTTTTACAACAATACCACAACTAATCTACTTACAAGCGTAATGTCCAATCCTAATAAATACATACAAGAAAAAATATATCAAGTTAATAAAAATCATTATGTAATATTTTCCAAGGTCATTACCAGCATTTCGTTCCTGTAGTGCTTATTTCTTCAACTTTACCAGACATGAGAGCACTAGATGAAGGAAAGAAAAATATCACACATCAGTATCTATAACACTACGTAAAGGGAGAACTAATTACATGACAACATTGAAGAGAATTAACACAATGATCAGAGAAAATACAACAGCAAAGATGAGCGCCATAGGATAAGCTCCTAATTCACCTTCGAAAAGAGGATCAAATACACCAAATATAAAGAACCAGATAGTAATAAATGCCAAAAAGAGGTTGTTAAAGATGTTGTCATCACTACCATCACCATCCGACCCTTCTTCTATAAAGAGATCGTTGCGTTTTCGAAGAAGAACAAAGAATGAGTGAGTAAATGCAATAACAACAAGAATCATAACAAAAGTAACTGGAACAATCTTGGCTGATAGCTGAATCACCATCTCAAGCAGGTATCCCTATAAATTGGCACTGTAAGGAATGATGTATACATATATCGGTTGGTATGACTAAAGAAGATCAAAATTCTTACCACAGTACGGAACACTCTCAGTCTTAATATAAAATGGAACCACAAAATCAAGGTAGAGATGGCACTCACTTCGTACTAATGTTGAATATGAAAATAATGATGCATTAGTAAGCTCTACATTTGAAATCTAATAGAAATAGACTACTTACAAGTTGTGCACAATTATATTGTAAAAGGAAAAAGGTGATGAGTGGAAATATAAAAGAAGCCAAGTCAAGATAGTTGTAGAATGATTTCAGATACGACCACCGGGCAACTTTCCACTGTCTATACTCTTGGAATAAAAGAACCAAGCCAAGTAAAAGTGCGATAACAAGCGATACAATCTGTCCCGGATGGGTGAATGGGTCTCCAGGAACATAACCAAATATTTCTTCCGCAAGTGAAACACCAATCGTAAACGAAGCATAGTATGTCACCTGAAGAAGTAGAATAATGAAAAATCTATTTCTGGCAAAGGCCTCCCATTTATAAGTGACAAGAACTTCCATCACTGTGTATCCCTGTCTAAAGATTTTGTTTTCAGTGTCGCTCAACGCAGTTCGAGTGAACAGACTGTTTTTATGGTGCCTAGTAAGATCCTCCAGTAGAGCTTCTTTGGGGAAGATTCTGTACGAATTGAAGTATGGTAAAGGCACAAGGCATAATCGGGCCCTTTTAGATTTCTTTTTTGCACCTAATTGTAAAAAAAAGTCAAGTTAAGTTAAATATATAATAAATAGCAACATTTATAAAAATAAAAAATAAATCTTACTTCCTTGCTTAGACTTCGTGTCCCGACCTTTCTTTCGAATAGGCAAAATCATTTGTATCCAATATTTTCTTAAGAACCCATAGTTATATTTGTTGATCTGCTCCAATGCGGTAAAGCTCCCACGATATTCAAGATTAGATGATTCATCTTCATCTACCGATGTATCAGCATACATTTTATCGAATTCTGATTTCATTAATGCACTTTTATTGAATCTAACTGGTAGATAAGACAGGTTATTGATGCATGTTAAAAGACGGGCTAAAAAAAAGTGATATAATTAAACATGTTGCGTTTGTAAAAAAATTCATAAGCGAAATTCATACCTAACGACTGCTCATCTTGAAGACATAAAAGAACATCGATAAAAGCAGATAAGTTCCCAACGCCATCTTTGTAGTATTCTATGATCACTCGGTTGAATAACAGTTGAAACAGATCGTATTGAGTCTCTTGAATAAGAACAGTTAGTAGATTTTCACTCCTTTTACTTTTTGTAGTATGGGGGACAGCATAGCTAAAGATCTTCATTGGGATACAACGGGATTTTTTCGTCATTTCATATATAATGCTCTGTCCTGGTGGGAAGGATGCTAACATTGCCAATGTTTTGCTTCCAGAAACGGTGTTGAAATAATTGGTGGCAGGAACAGAAAAAATGTGATCTGTTAACAGTTTTTTCGTTTTATTGAAAAGTATCGTTCCAATTCTAATGACTTCAGGTGACTGATGCAAAGAAAATGGAATATGTAGATTAGTGAATGATGCAAATTTAGAGTAAAAAAAAAAAGTCAATAATAAAAAAATACCTCTTTGTTTGTTTTCAAGAAAAAGTAGAGGTAATGCAAAGCCTGAGAAAAGCTCTCGATTTCGTGGTATACCATGGGTGTACCTGAATCGACTATTGTGGCGAGGATACTTGTACTTGCACTGCCATTGGGCTTATCTGCAGATTCTGATTGTGAATCAAGTATCGGAAGGAAAATTTCATCTTTTGTTGTTCGCTTATCATATCCGATATCAACCAGAATTCTGCCCTTGTCGTTCATTATGGAAGCGTGTGGCTGAAACCTGCGCTCTTTCTCTTCTGTCATTTTCCAGTCTTCGCGAAAAGTAGATAAAGGTAAGTAGTGTTGGCCTTTATAAGCTCTGATGTAAACCAGTCTACTTTTTTCAAAGCTGTTGTAATAGTCTTTAGCTTCAACACATCTATCTTCGTATTCCTTCTGCTCTTGAATTGCGGCCCGTTTACTATCAGTCATATCTCTCTGGTTTATTTCCAACGCTTCGGGAGTAAAGTCGAATTTCTTATTTGCGTCAACTTTGCTTGGATCATCGACCTTTTCAAGTTGCCATAGCTGGATCATGTTAAAGTTAAAGCGCAGTACAAATCTATCGTCACCTTTTTTAATCAAGTATGAGACTGTTTTCTCTTTGTCATCGAGTGGTTGTATCATCTCTTTAGCATGACCTCGCATTCGTAATGATTTATTGCTGATTCGTCTGAATGGGTAAGTTTTCCACAGGGTTCCATCTCTAGATAAAGTCAAATCTGGCTCGTCCGGCTCATCGTTTTTATCCTGTCCACGCTGTTCACCATTTTGATCCTGTTCACGTTGTTTACCTTTTTTATCTTGCTCGATTTTTTTATTAGCTTCATCATATTTCTTTTGCGTATATTGAAGAAGAAGAGGGAATCTCTTTAACCTTAAATGAGATCCATTATTGTCGATTTCTCTCGTCATGTATACACCATAGAAATCTGTATCAAAGTATCGGTAGGAATCTTCAGATTCATGATAGTCTTCGATAACAAATGGCAATAGCATTCTTGGTTCAACATTTGCCACTTGCTCCTCGTAAACTATCCGCTTTTCTTGAGTTATGGACCATACCTCAAAGAATAGAGTTTGTCTAGTTGGGACAGGAAATTCGGTTTGGTCCATTTGCTGTTTGCTCTTTCTTGAGTTGATAATATTCGCTGATCGCGCATTACGAAGATTTGACTGATTAGTTGTTGGACCGCTCGGCTTAGTCTCCACTCTATTGTCCTTAGTTCCGGTGATCAAAAGGTAGTGTTTACATCGATCAAATTTAACAAAATGAACAGCTGCACGTTCATTTTCGTCATCCTCCATACATTTTGGTGTATATTCATGCAATAATAAAGCACTTTTTGTACAATACACCTTTACTCTTTTCGTCATGTCACAGTACGTTGCGATAAATTGATTGGCTTCAGATATCGCCATGATGATTTCGCCTTTTAGAGACCTAAATGAAGCAATCAATGAGCCGTCCAGAATTGACCAAACTTTTGTAACATTTCCACGGTATGTTGTAACCAATATATTGTTTCTAATGTGGCGTGTCACAGCAATAAGTGTGTCGCCATCTTTTCGATTGTTTATGCTTTGGTTAACTAGAAAATAGTCGGCCCATGACATATTTGGACCCAGTTTTTCTGCGCCAATCATGGCCTCGTAAGATTGATTTAAATCAGAGATATCAAGAAAGTACTTGTAGCGGAATGTTCTAGCATCCAACACCTCTAACGTCCAGTCACCTACAATTGCTAGCTTGTCCTCTATAAATACAGCTCTGCCCTGAATCGGTATAGTCGTTAATCTTGTTTTGTCTTCCCTGGTTTCTTTATAGACTGTACAGTGGGTGAACTTTGAGTCGAACGAGCTTTTTAGAAATAGACCAGTTTTTGGATCCATTTGTGCGTACGATACGACAGCATATCCAGTTTCGTCAGCAACTGATAAAAAAGTAAACATTGCCTTGATAGAGTCTATTTCACACGGGACATCACGTATTCTATGACTGACAGGCCTGATACCGTTCTCGCCGCATTCGATCCCAAAAACTTGGAGTTTTTTATTACTGTCAATGACTGCCATGAATTTTTTATCTTTCGAAATATCCATCAATGAATAGCTGGAAGGTATTGATAGGTTTTGTTGATTCGAGGGGCCGCCAACAGCGGGTGTGCTATACCACGCAGATGGTCGCCTATCCCTATTAACAAGCGGGCTGCTCTCATTATAAAATGGAAGCATGGTCAAGAATCCGCTATAGTAAATGAAGTGAAAAAAAGAAAGAAGAAAAATAAAAAGGAACAAAAAAAAATAATTTATTACTTTGTATGTCTTACAAGAAATTTAGTGTTTGTGATGATGTCCCTTATTTGTATTGAGATGACTTTCTCACAATAACAAACACTCATGTAAACCTCGCTTTACATTGCATCTCATTCATTAAATCAATTATTTTCTTTATTTAAAATTAGGATAAAAAAAAAACAAGATTATATGAATACCCTCATTGAGTAAAAAGTTGTTTTGGTTGATGTGAGAACAAAAAATCGGATCGAGGTTAAAAGGCTAGGTCTGGGCTTAAAATCAATTGGGTTAAGGCACATCTACCTTCGCGTTGACATGGATTTATTTATTTATAAATAAATAAACAGAGCCAAAGCAAAATGGTGATTTTTTTTAAAAACTTTAAATGTGTTTTGAATAACAAATAAAACAATTGTGTAGATGTTATCATCTACTTTTTTTTTTAGTAATTTCAACCCCGGAAGTAAAAAAAAGGCAAAAGTCGAATTTGGCTGATTCTAATATAACCGTACCACCATTGTCTTGTGTGTATCTAAAGGGAAAAGGAATGTATCGCCATTTCTTTTTTTAACAAGAAGAAAATGCATCGACTCAGCGGCTCAGTCTATTTCAACCAACTTTTCTACAATTATGCAGTATGATGGTTTGCAGAAATCGTTCATCCGTGTTCCGGCCAGATATTTGTTGTACAAAACCAATGTAACACGATTTGCAAAGCCATTTCGTGGTTTCCACTTTAAAAAAAAAACTCCAAGTCCTTTCAACC
>VCJM01001547.1:19155-29207 GCA_024139495.1 Backusella sp. ASU-2019c | reverse complement strand
TTTTTTTTTTTTTTTTTTGTATAACGTTTAGTAGCACATTTTTTGCCTATTATATTAATGCCCCCCCGAAGGCCATGATTTGCCATCTACTTTCTCTCTTCATGTATAAAGCAATAAAGAAGATGATTGACAAGTTGGATCTACCGTTGTACCTCTCGTCCTCTACAGCTAAAATACATTTGTACGGAAAAGATGAATAATTCTTGTGCAACGTGGTCTTGTAACAGTGCCAATACAAAAGTTCATATCGTTCATCAAACTCGTGATTAGTGCAAAGCCATGTATGTGTTACACTTATTATTCGAAACTCTTCATCGATCTTTTTTTTCTTTTTTTTGTTCCTTTTTCTCTTACTTTACTTTTTTCTTTCTTTGGAACATTATTAAGGATACATGTTGGGCAATACAGAGCAGCAAAGAGCATCTGGAGTTTATGGATATCTTATTGGAATAGGTAAGCTAGTCTCTATTATAGACATGAGAAAGAAGACAAAAAAAAAAAGAAAAGAAAAAAGGATGGAAACTTACATATGTTGAAAAAAAAGACTTTGGAACAACCTGTACAGGAGCATGCTTCGCTCCATTCCATGATTTCAGTTCAAAGCCGGAGATTGTTTCAGTAGACATATGGTAATTTTTTTAAAGGAAATGCTACATTTCTATTTTTGATTCTAAAAAAAAAGAAAACCAAAAAATATATATAGGCCAAGGCACCAAACTTACGGCTATCCCAAAACACCCACTCTTCTATTATATAAAAAAACAGAAGAGACGTATACAATAGAGAAATGGGGAATGGCGGTCGAGCAACAAAACCACAGAAAGATGGATGACAAGCTCTTATTCTCGCTCTTCAAGTTATTGTTGGACAAGGACTCAAATGTCGACAACAAGTACAGAGGCCAATTTCCCACAAGGCGATTGATTGCCGATTATCTACGACATGTAGACCTCTATGTCAAGAAAATCATCGAGAAACAAAATCCAAACGCAGTCCAAGAGCACTGCTACTGTATCACTGTACCGGCCATGTGGGACGATAAGGCCAAATCCATCATGCGTGAAGCCGCCATTGAAGCGGGGATGATTAAAGCGACAGATGAACCCGAGAGATTGATCCTGACAAGCGAGCCCGAAGCCGCGGCATTAGAGTGTGAGAGGGCACACGTCAAGGGGGCCGGGATCCAGGATCGCGAAACCATCATCATTTGTGATGCGGGTGGTGGCACCATTGATTTGACGGTATATCAAGTGGCGATTGAAGGAGGAAAGAAATATTTTGAGGAATTAACGCGAGGCCATGGTAAATCGTGTGGCTCATCCTATATTGATGATTTGGCCAAGCTTTGGATCCGGGGACATTTGGATCAGTGCACACAGCGTTTTAGTGAAAATGCATTGGATATGATGGTGAAGAATTTTAGAGATGAGCATAAAGTACGTTTCATATATAAAATGGCATGTTATATTTGATTATTTTATTAACCATTCTTTTTTATTTATTTATTTGTTTATATCTACAAAGATTAATATAGATGGAGAAGAAGAGGATGATGTTTTTATCGAGTTACATGGTACAATAACACTTTCAGAAGACGGTGTACCTGACTATATTGATGAAAACCGTTTAAAAATCACCAAACAGCAAATGCTAGAGTATATTTTTGACCCCATTGTAGATCAGGTGCTGGCATTGATCGACGAACAACTTACAAGGATACCAGGGATCAAGCCTGACAAGCTCTTTTTGGTGGGTGGCTTTGGACAATCGGCATATCTATTAAAAAGAATCAAAACGGAATTTGTGCAATCAGGACGTGTGGGAAACCTCTTTGTACCACCCAACGGAGCCTTGGCCATTGCCAGAGGCGCCGTTCTCTATGGCCTGAACCCGTCCATCATTACCCATCGTGTTGCTCGTCGTTCCTATGGTGTTCGATGTAATAAAAGGTTTAGAGAAGGGGTTGATGATACCAAAAATTTGCTATTGGGGCTTGATGGCCAAAGAAGATGTAAGAATCGACTGGATTTCTTTGTCATCAAAAACACAAAGATAGAAAGCTCGCATGTTATTGAGCGAGAATACTTTGCATTCTATCCGCAAAGCACAAACTCGGTACTCTACTCTTATGATGGCGAAGATGACAGTCTGCCTGACTATGTCAACAGTAAAGGAGCTACCGAAGTATCCCGATTCAACATTAGAATGCCGGTGATTCCAGGAAAGGCGGAAGGTGACAAGATTGCTTACAAGACAAGGATTTATCTCGGCTTGACGGAAATCAGATTTGAAGTTTATATTGGGGGCGAGAGACAAATTCATAGAGTCAATATATCGGATCAACCACCTAGCACCTTAATAGACGAAGGAGAGAATACGCCCGGATACGATGGTATCGTCACTTACTTTGATCAGCAAGGATTTAAAACTGAAAAATATCCTGGTAACGTGCAGGCAGGGAAAGTCATCAATTCTGAGTACTTGCACGGTGCCATCACAGATATGAAAGCTGAAGTCTAGTGTTTCTCTCTTTTCATTGTCTTGCAAAAAAAAAAAAAATAAGGAACTAATAAATAATAGTAATAGTAATAGTAATAAAAACAACAATGATTGAATAACAGAGAGGTCAAGTGAACTTTTTTTAATTGTATTTGAAAAATTAATGAACATGTATGATTTAAGCAATGAGCTCAACAACACCACCGGCTTCCTTGATCTTCTTCTCGGCAAGACGAGAGACGAAACGAGTACGGACAATGACGGGCTGAGAGATCTTACCCTTGGCCAAGACCTTACCATAACCCTAATATATACACAAGCACCTTTAGTCCAACTTGCTCCTTCTACTATATAGTATCATCACTTACGTTTTGGAGAGCATCGATAACAGGAACCTTTTCAGTGTTCTTGTATTGCTCACGGACACCTTCACCCGCAAGAGTCCAGAGCTTGTCAATGTTGACAACAGGACGCCAGTTGGGGTTGTTCTTCAAGTGGAAGTGACGCATACCGACCTTACCAAAGTAACCAGGATGGTACTTATCCATGTTGATACGGTGGTGGTGCTGACCACCAGCAAGACCACGACCACCAGGATGCTTTCTGTGCTTGCCAACACGACCGTGACCGGCCGAGACGTGTCCACGCTTCTTTCTGTTGTGGTGAAGTCTGGTAGGCTAAAATTGGGGATATAGAATGAGTATTTCCATGGCTAGCATCCATCACTGTATCGATCACTCCATTCATCCATCCATCACTATATCCCTCTATCCATCCATCCATCCATCCATCCATCCTTCTATCCTTCTATCCTTCTATGTATTCTACACTCCATGTTGCCCTACTCACCATTTCAATTAAAAAAAAAGAGAAGGAGTCCTTAACGAGTGCACACTCTGCCCTTCAGATTTCCAATTGGATTTTCCCGGAGTAAAAAAAATCCATTTGGGCAAAGTCGACGTCACGCACCAAAAAAAATCGAGTTTATATTTTATTATTAAAAAATGCCTTTCTTTCTTTCTTTTTTCACCCTCAACGCTGTGCACCCTTCAAAAGCCCTCTCCTCTTTCTTTGTATAATGTCAAACATACCAGCCGACTCGAAACCCACCGAACAACCAACACAGGCAGACCCAGACAGGATCGTCGCGTCTTACCTCAAGCAGAAAGGCTATGCACAAACCGAAGGCATCTTTCTACGCGAATCAAACGGGGAAGCCGTTCCTCTGCACGAAGTGCAAGATGAAGCCTCCGAGGAGGACGACGACGACCAGATTGAAGACGACAATGCCAGTAGCGACAACGCTGAATCAACGTCGACTGTGCTTGAAACAGAAGAAGATACCACTATTTACGACGTGAGCTATAAAAGTCTAAGAGAATGGATCGAAAACTCGCTTGATTGGTACAAGCCTGAATTACGTTCGGTATTGTTTCCCATCTTTGTGCATTCCTTCCTTGATCTTGTCAGTAAAAACCTGGTTGACAATGGTGAGTCTATCGCTATATTGGACAACGTGGTTGCTTATTCCCTTTTTCTTTTTTTCTTATTAGCAAAGCAGTTTATGACAACATATCGATCGGATCATGTCGAATTACACACACTCGATCTGGACTCGCTTGCACGCATCGCCACACCTGAACATGTTTGCGAAAACGAGTTGGCACAATTATATCGAAACAACAAGTATAGCTTACGCATGTCTGGCGTGCCGTTTGAGTTGTTTTTAAACTATCTACAAGACAACAAATTCATGCTGTTGCTGCGACTTGTGAATCAATATCTTAATATTCAAGGTTGATATGGACTAATCGACTTGCAAAAGAGAAAAAGAGGTTAAAATTGGTTTTCTTTTTTTTGCATTATATAGTTGTTCATGGTAAACTATTGAGATCTGCAGGCGGATTAGAGATGGACGATGTGGTTGGTATTGTTGGTCACGACACACACCAAATCGATGAATTCAACAAACAAGACATTCAACTGGGCTCATCTCGCCTTGATCCCGACTTGATCAGTGATGTCGAAAATGCAATTAAACAAACTGGCGATACAAATGGATTGATTGAAAGGTTTAAAAGCTTGAAGGGACAAGACGACGCACCAACAAAGAGTATTCCATTACCGCCTTAGTAAGTGCATTAGACAACAAAGCAAGAGAGAGAGAGAGAGAGAGAGAAAGAGAGAGAAGGCGTTCTCACTGTTGTTGATTTTGAAATAAATGTATAGTAGAAAAGCTGATATCCAAGCAGAAATGGAACTGTTAAATAATATAGAACACCGTATACCACTAGGCAGCACAGCACTACCGACACTTTGCTGCCACACATTTCATAATACACACGACAGGTACATTTGGATGCTACGATACAAACGATTGTTTCCACTCACTGTGCATTGCATATATATCTATATCTATATAGCCTCAACTGTGTCACCATTACCAAAGACACTTCACTAATTGCAGGCGGTTTTTCGGAATCTTATGTGAAAATATGGAGTCTAAAAGGAGAGAAATTAAGGTCACTACAAAACAACATCAACCCAGCGTGTATTAATGATGGTAAGTCAGTGTATATAGCGAAAGGAGAGAAAGTTAATATCCATCATCACCAGTCAATGATTTAAATCGGTACCGAGAGAAAAAGGGGTCGGAATATAAAAAGCTAATAGGGCACTCTGGTGCCGTTTATGGGCTCTCATTTAGCCATGACAACCAGTATATTGTCACGGCATCAGAAGACCGCACAGCGCGGTTATGGAGCACACAAACATATTCTAATCTCGTTGTATATAAAGGCCACAATGGCCCTGTGTGGGATGTTGATTTCGGCCCCCTTGGCTTTTATTTTGCAACCGCCTCTCATGATCGCACCGCCCGTTTATGGAGCTGCGATCATATTAATCCGTTGAGAATCTTTGCCGGTCATTTATCGGATGTGGATGTAAATAAGGAAACAAAACAAAGCTGGTCATTCTATATACTCATGCCCATCTCTACTTTTTATATAGACTGTTAAATTCCATCCAAACTCAAAGTATTTAGCCACAGGCTCAAGTGATCGCACAAGTCGATTATGGGACGTAGAACAAGGTAAATGTGTGCGTATCTTCACTGGCCATACCGGCACAGTCAAGACGGTTGCCATGTCGCCCAATGGTCGCATGATGGCCACAGCAGGCGAAGATCGATCCATCATGCTGTGGGACCTGGGAACCGGAAAACGCATCAAGAAAATGACAGGCCATACAGGCTTCATCTATACACTCTCATTCAGTCAGGATAACACGCTTTTGGTGTCGGGCAGTGCAGATTGCACTGTTCGTGTGTGGGATGTAAATACAGATGCCGAGTCATCGCTATGGATGGATATCGATACACGAGAAGCAAAGAGAGCGAAACTTCATGATGACGAGGATGATGACAAGAAACGAAAGGGTGTAACGGAAAGGTAATTTAAAGAAGAAAAAAAAAACTGGTTTTTAAAAATAACAACAGTATTAAACCGGATTTGATGGATTGATATAGTCGAGAACAACTTGGCGTGTTTCCCACCAAACAAACACCGATTTACAATGTCCAATTCACCAGCCGTAACTTGTGTCTTGCATCCGGAGCCTTCACAATACAGAAAGCAGCGGATCATTAGATTTCTATATTCAATGCACACATGTTTACTAATAATAAACAAATAAATAAGGTTGATTTCACATGTGTATATTTGTATCATTATACAATGTGGGCTATATTTATTATAATAATAAAAATAAATTTAAGGAGGTCATCAAATACAGTTGAGTTTGGATTTATTACACACACACCTTGAGTTTTGAATCTCATGCACAAGTATATATACGAGACTGGGTTCAATTTCACCATTTTTGGGTTATTTTTATATGATATCAATTGACTAGAACCAACATGGTTGGTGTCGTGTTTGTTTATTTAAGAAGGAAATGTTGTTAGAATGAGAATGACGATGACGTTGAGGGTATAAACAAACTTTATTTTAAAGGTGTAAAATATATTTTTTTTTATCAAATTATCGGTTAATCAGAGTAACACTATTTGTCACTTTAAAACCAATAATCTCAAACGTGGATTGAAATATTTTTGTCACATCATCATGCATATTGTGATCACACACAAAAACTCAAATTTTTTTTTTTGGTTAAAACCGACTATATGTATATATATATATTTTATTATACTACAAATAACAACAACAATGACAACAACAAGTTTAATGACAAGAAGGACCTTTTCCGACCGGAAATATATCTTGACTAAGTTCTTGTCTGTCATGATTAAAATATCGATCCTCATGCTGAAACAACAACGAGTACAATGAACGCCCAATGCTACTCTTGGAAGGCTGAGGTGGAGGGGATGGCAAGTGAACCACTGGTCTAAAGTCGGGTGAGGCTCTGTTACTGAACCGAGTTGATTTCAATCTTGTGTTTGTTTCTAGATTTTCATCGTCGCCTTGTTCTCTTTGTTGTTTCTTTTTGTTAACAAGTCGTCTAAAATCACTTCCTTCGGTGTCGTGGAGTGTGAGAGTGGGCGTACTCTGTTTGCTATTACCAACAAGCTCTTGGAAGATGCCTCCTATCGATGAAAACGAGAGATTGTCTAGGATGTCAAGCGGGTTATTGGTTGTCATTTTTATTTTTGGTTTATATGAAAAGAAAGTTTAATTTGAAAAAGAAGAAAACGAATTGATGCATTTCTAAATCTTGTTTTTTATATTGGGCTTTTTTTGTTAGTGGCTTGTTTCAGTCCCCGCGCCTCTTTTTTCTGTCTTATCATTGGTGAGACATGCCTACACACACACAGTGAAACCAAAATGGATGTACAGACAAAAGTTCTCTCTCCCTCTCTTTCGTTTCTTATTTATTTGTTATTATCTAATAATAATGAACGTACTTCACGAAGCACAGCATTCTAACCCGCTAAAACCACGCAACCAGTTGTTTACTTGTTTGGCTTGTCAGGTGGCTTTTCCAACCACTGACCGACAACGCACACATTATCGTACAGAGTAAATAGTGCAAAGTTTTATACTTCTGCTTTTTTGCCTAGCTACTAAATTGTAACCCCCCCTTTTTTTTTAGTTGGCATAAATACAATTTGAAGCGTAAAATTGCTCAATTGCCAGCTATCACTGCTGAACAGTTTGCTCAAAAAGTACTAGGTAAACTTACAAAACTACGCTTTTTTACCTTTTGTTTGCTAAACAAGGTTTTTTTTTTGTATTAGCACAACAAGCCAAAGGAAAGGAAGAGGAAGAGAAAAGTGGCACCATCTATGAGTGTCTTGTTTGCAGGTATATTCCACCCCCTTTTTTTGTTGTCATTTAAAAAAAGTCTAAAGTCTATTGTAAATAGGAAATCATATTATTCTGAGAATGCGTTTTCCAATCATCTTTTATCCAAAAAACACAAAGATCTCGAGTCCAAAGGTGGAGAGCCACTCCCCTCGCCCGTCTTTCAAAAAACACACCATCCCATGTTTTCCGATGCTGAAGAAGATTTGACCGACAATGACTCGGTCATTAGCTCTGTTGCTGCGGATTACTCTAAAGAAATTTGCCTGTTTTGCTGTCAAACCTTTGTGGACTTTGAAACAAATTTAAAGCACATGACTCAGGTTCATGGCTTCTTTTTGCCGGATGTTGAGTATTTGGAAGATCCTGAGGGGTTGGTGAGCTATCTTGCAGAGAAGATCAATGACTGTATATGTTTGTATTGTAATGGTAGAGGTAAAGAGTGGAAATCACAGCCTGCTGTCCGAAAACATATGGTAAGGAAAACGGCTATACATTTTTATTATAAGTATTTTTTTTTCTTATAAAAAAAAATTACCATCTAGTTGGACAAAGGACATTGCAAAATGGCATATGACGAAACAGAGGACCCTGAAGCCCTATTACGATTTTATAATTTTGGATCCATGTCTGAACAAGACTTTGAGGCTGCCACAACCGATACCTCATTAAATAGCAATGACGAATTGATATTGGCGTCAGGCGAAAGACTCGGACATCGTCGTTTTATGCGCTACTTTAAGCAAAGATTAAGACGACCCTCTGAAGACGAAATAGACAAGCCTCTTTCCATTGCAGAAGCCGCAGCGCAAAATGGAATAGAGATCCCAGAACCGCGTAACCGAAAGGAGCGACGTAGATTGGCTCTGACAGATGGACGCTCTTTAAATAGAGCTGAAATGTTACGCAGATTGCCTGAGATTGTTCAAAAACAAGACTATCAACGACAGACATCAATGAGAAACAATCTTGTTGCAACTTCTAGACTTCGTATTCAGAACCCAATTTAGTTGTGTCTTGGTTTTTTGTTCTTTTTTTTTTTTTGCTTATTTTTCTATTTCATTTCAATTCAAGATGTAATAAAAGTGAAATTGATACAGTATTTTTTTTATTAGATGTTATATACACTAAAAAAAAAGAGAGAGAGAGAGAGAGAGAGAAAGAAAGAGAGAGGAGGTCTAAAACTAAGGAGAGAATGACAAGTATAAAAGGTTTATGCATTTCCAAGCTAGAGGAAGAGTAAACTTCTTGGATAATAATAAAACTAATAAGACGATTGTTTTACTCCACAGCAATTTATCCGTCAAAAAAAAAAAGTTGTTTGCTTATTTGTTTTTGACTCTATGCCGTCATAATTGCTATATTATTCTCTTATATCAAAATATAAATCAGTCTCGAACCCGATCACCCTCATTCTTGATCAAGTCTAATACTCACACTCATTAAAAGATATACACTTGTACTTCCTTTTTAAATCTAGTCCTGCATATCTTATTCACGTTTCAGTGCATATATACACGCAAAAAACCAAGATTAATATTCGAAATGGAAATTAAAATGAGGTTTTTTTTTATCGTCACGTTATTTTATGCCTTCAATAGCAACACTGTTAGAGAGGAAAGGAATCAAGTGATACCATATTCCAAACTATAAACAATGCAAGAGATGGTGTGCGTATGTGTGTGTGGCGTGTAACTATGTGTGTGAGAAACTTGACATTGATTATATCCGAAATAGTCGTTATTACTGTTTATTACATACATAAAGTGATATATTGGTATAATGTAATATTTTAAAAAACGTCAATGACGATCATAAAGAAAGTAAGAGAGATAGAGTGAGAAAGTGGAATATACATGCCAATGTTTATTATTTGATGTAAATAAAAGACCTCTTTTAATGCTCTATATCAATCAATGTCTTTCACACACATCCCATTTTATCTGCAGCTTAAAGTACAACATCATGTCAGTTTATTCGCTCCCCTCTGCTCTCTCTCCTCACATGCTTCTTAAAAGTTTCCGAGTAAACAAGGTTGATCCTATTTTATTCTTTTTTCTTTCTTTCTTTTTCAAACTCTCTTTTCTCTTTTTTTTTTCTTGTTTTGTTTAAATTCAAATTGATCTATTGGTTTATTCATATTCTTTTCTTTTTTCTTTATCATCCTTCTCTTCTTTTCATTTTCCTTTTTATCATCAAAAAGTATATATAATTATGCTCGTAGAT
>VCJM01001543.1:0-14013 GCA_024139495.1 Backusella sp. ASU-2019c | reverse complement strand
TGCTTGAGGGATTTGGATAAGAGTGGAAAACCATATCATGATCCCATGCGATGCTATTATAGTAGACTACAATGGAAGAGTTTCCTGTGTGCGTGTTGTGTATATATTGTGCCATTGTTGCGTGCTGAGAAAAAGGTATCAAACAACGGTTAGAAAGTGCCCCTTTTCTTGACCAAAATAAAAGTGACTTTACCTTGATCAAACTGCCCAATAAAAACTGTGCTTTGCTGTGTAAGATACCATTCTTGTAGAGTCTTGTTTTTGTTTCAACATTCTTTTGCTTCTTGTTTTTTTTTTGTTTTTGTTTTGTTAAGGGTCTTGTTCATTCATGAGTTGGTCATCTCCAGTAGTAGCCTGTAGCTTTTTTGTCAGGTAGCTCCAAAAGTAGTTTAGGACTTGTGTCTTGTTCATGAATAAATAGAGACGCGAACACCATAGCTCATACTTGTTTTGCAGACCATCGCTTGTCTTTTTGGATTTGTTTGAGTGTTTTGCAAGTTGTCTTTGCCTGTTTTATAATTCTAATAAATCATTTTAATTAATACCATTTCTAGTCCAAAAGAGAATGTATCCATGTTTACCTCTTTGCTTGTGCTTACTAGTTTTTCGTGACTTCAGCTTAGCCAGTTCAACGTCAGCTTCATTTACTACCGATTCCTTTTGAATGAAGAAATATAATAGTCATTTCTCTCCCCTGCCCATCCAAAAAGTAAATGAATTGACTTGTCCGTTTGCCCCCTCTCAACAATTAAATACACAAACGCGTCCACACAACTCAATAATTAGAGTTCACGCTTGCTTTTCCAACCGTTGACCCAACGACTTGTTTGCTTTAAGAGTAGTATGGAAACCTCGTTATCCCCAGACAGATAATAACACCGAAAGTTTGTATCCTCCATTAAGGAACCAACAAATTGCTCCCAACGAGAACAAGAACAATCACAGTACCCAAGAAAAGGAGGCAGATAATAACAGGGCGTCCAAAGCGAGGAACCAAACAATAACAGGGCAACCTCACCAGAAAAGGGACAATAAAGCGATATCGATAGCGACAACCCACCCACTTACCACCACAAGATGGCCTACTCTGGGCTGCTTAAAACGCAACAGCGACCAGAGCACCAGTCTGGGTGTTTCGTCGTCTACCACCATTAGACGACGATCCCTGATACCGAGGGATGGTATAGGGACCCGCAAATCGGTGTGCAGGAACATCCAGTGGAAGCGCCATGACACGACGACGACGACCGTGCACCAACACCGGTGTAACACGTCGCCATCCTCCTCGTCGAAGTGTCATGGTCGCATCCTCCTGGATGACCATGGGATCATCATGGTCACGGCCATCTTCGTCATCGCTATCGACATCCATAGGGACAGCTTCCCCAGCATCAATCTCGTCATTCTCCTCGACAGCAGGAGCTGCAGGAGCGACTGCAGCGACAGGAGGCGGCACAACGGCATCATCATCGGCAGCAGCAGCACCAGCAACCACCGGAGGTAAAACAACACCAATATCATTGGCGGCGGCAGCAGCTGCAACGGCAGCAAACGGGGGCAAAACAACACCAATCTCATTGGCAGTGGCAGTGGCAGTGGCAGTGGCAGCGGCAGCGGCAGCGGCAGCGGCATCAGCAACCACCGGAGGCATAACAACTCCAATATCATTGGCAGGGGCAGCAGCAACAGCCACCGGAGGGAAAACAACACCAATATCATTGGCGACAGTGGCATCAACAGCCACCGGAGGCAGAACAACACCGTCATCAAGGGCAGCAGCGCCGGCGGGAGGGAAAACCAAATCACCAATTGTGGCATCCAATGCCAACAAACCCAACAACAACTCGTCCAACCCTTCATCTGGTTCAAGACCACCAGCAGGAGCAATGGGGGCAGGCTCAACAACGGCAGGCGGAACAGGAACAATGCCATCAAAGGCGGCATCAAGATCATAGAGCCCCAAGAACAAGGCATCATCAACTGCCGCTGGCAAGAGAGGGGCGGGACCATCATTGCCAATGGCAGCAGCGGCAGCAAGGGGAAGTAAACCTTCACCGGCAGGAAGGAAAGGGGCGGAATCATCATCGCCGAAAACAGCAGCGGCAAACAAACCATCACCCGCAGGCAAAAGGAGGGCGGAATCATCATCGCCAATAGCAGCTGTGGCAGCGGGGGCAAACAAAGCCTCGCCCGCAGGCAAAGTAGTGGCATCCAAGCCAGAAAGAAGATCACTAATGACCTGGTCAAAGTCCAAGTCGCCGACGGGGAGATCCGCAACGGACAAAACACCAGAATCAGCAGCGGCGGGAGGCGAAACCAACCCAAAAAGAAGGTCATTCATGACCTGCTCACCCGCAGGCAAGGCAGGGAGCGAAACCACACCAACGGAGGGGACAACAGTGGCTGGGGCGAGGATGGTGGCGGAGGCAAGAGCAAGTGCTGGGGCGAGCGATGCGCCAGCATCTTCTTCTCCCTCCTCATCGGCGCAATGGCCGGCATTATGGTCATCGCCATCCTCTACAACATTACCTTTCCAACAGGCATCTCTCAACGGGCGCAGCCAAACCCACAGACAACACAACACTGCAAGGAAACAGCCCAAACGAAGGGCAAACGCTGGGAACACCACCACCAGCAAACAAAGAGTGCGCACCAGCAACTCAAACAGCGATCCCGACGGGAACAGGAAACAGAATGCCCAGACGGCAATCTCGGAGGGCGGGAGAGAAAGGCATGCACTAAGGCAAAGCACGGACGCGAAAGTAATCTTCATTTTTTTTTTCTTTGAGGACAACCAAAGAGAAAAAAAGAAAAATGGAAAAAAAAGGATTTTTTATTCTTTTCCCACGGTAGGTCATGCGCTCAAATTTAATTGGTGCATAACAAGTCACAATATTGCGTGATTCGAATTTAGGCAAATTTGATTGGTGAACAACGAGTCACAATATTGCGTGATTGGGGTTTAGGCAAATTTGATTGGAGCATAATCAATCCAGCGTTAAGTTAAAGGTGAGAAGAATAGGTGTTAAAGGTATGAAGTTCCTACTCGAGAAAACATGGACATAGCTTTTGAACCACAGTCATGACCCCATATGGAGCGAGTTATCAGCGTTTTGAAATCTCGATCCCGGCGGGTTTTCTAACATGCAAATCGCCTTGTTACAAATCTACGGTTGAACAGAAGGATACAACTACTGAGAGTACGTTTTCTAATGCTAAATGCCCGTCTAATTGGACAAACCGCTGCCGTTTGGACTTGTCATTAACGCTCAATGAATGGTGATACGTAGGTTTTTGACAGGCAAATTATCTTGCGACTTGTATTTATTCTTCAATCGTGGGCAGTGGACTTTAGTTCAAGCTGTAAACGTTTTGATCGTTAAAAGAAAGGACAGTTGAATTCTTAGAACCAGTGTTTATTGACGAGTGTGATATGAAATAACTTTGGTTTCTTTGTATTCTAAAATCCATAGCTTTTCAATCTTTGAAAAATATAAACCGTTCGCATTATTCCTCACTTTAACTTCAGGTAACAAAACATCTGTTATTGCTAGGATTGTAAAAAAGATTCGTAGCATGAAAAGGGTGTCCAAATTATCATCGGTGTGATGTAAAAATTGATTTACTCTGTAGTACTACATGTTTCTAATGACCGTGTATAATATGATAAAAGAGACATTCATTGCATTTTCTGTCGTGGTCATTTTAAGGGTTAATCTCTATACTTGAGTTTACTCTTTGTGAAAAAGTATATGAGAATATAAAACTATTATGGTTCATCTTCTCTGAATGTTATTAATTGATAACGAGGTGAATTCCTTAAATTTCGATAAATTTTACAGTAGAACCCTGCTTGTTGGTTAAGGCTCTCGTGTTTTGCATAAAAACATTCAACCTACAACCGAAAATTCAAGTTGATACACTAATTGGAGCTATTTATATTGCAAAGCCTGACAAAAAAAATTGAACACATTGAATTACACGGCGAAATTTTCGCTTGAAAAAAAAAATGAATGAAGTATTTCTGGTATTTTAGGACATGCTTTACCTCAAATACTGATTATTCAATTATATTACATGGAAGTTTCAAGGCAAACACCTTTTACTGATGCTTCTCCGATTGCTATATTATTATCGCGTCTTGTGATTTTATTATCGTTTTTGTTGTTCATCCTTTCCATCTTGGATGGTTTTTGTCTATATTCATGAGTCCTGTTTATTTATTTATTTATTAACCTTGAGTTTATTTTCTATAATTCTTTTTAATTGTTCAGTGCAATTGTTTATTTAGTGCCCTTTTTTCTATATTTGTTTAGCTATCTTTGTCATATATACTAGAGTTATATATTTTATTCTTTATTGTTCGATCTGTGGCTGTTATTTTCTGATGTGAAATAAATGTCACTACGAATTTAATAATATGTATATAGAAAAAGGGTGTGCTGTATCCAAAGATTGTGAAACTTGCACTGGATAAAAGAAAGACTGCGAATAATGGAGATAACATCGTTCACAACAATATTGTTTTTAATTATATTAGTATAGGCGTGAATTATGAACAGGCAAATTCATCGAGCAACTTGGAGGCAACATGTAAATAGAGACACTATGAATGATGTTGATTAAATAATATCACATTGGATCAAATGTCACACTGCTATTGAAATTTTTACAGAATGCAGCACTTGTGCCAGTGCGACACATTTATAGAAAAAAAAAAAAGGATAGCGACGTGTAAGATCTACGAAAAGCGGTATCAAAAAGACTTTCGACATGCGACAGTTGTAATTGAGCAATTCAAATGGACTAGCATGTTCATAAAGGGGGGTGATGGTTGATTTTATGAAAAGCACTTGATTGAAATAAAAAGTAAATCAAAAAAGCAATGTTATTAACACTACCACAAAAAAGCCAGTACACGTTTTTATCCTCAATTAGTGATGAAAAATAAGTACAAAAGAACACAAACTGCACTGGAAAAATAAACTGAGACTAAAAGAGGCCCTCATAAGGGCCTAATGAGGGGGCTATTAAGAAATAGATGTCATTTTTTTTCGGACGCGAATCGTTTAATACAAAGTCTTTGAAATCAAAAATGGACTTGATGATAAGAATATGTCCCTCCTTACAAAAAAAATGGAAATAAAGGGGTGAATATATTTTTCATACAAGTTCTATCATTTATTACTTGCAAAAGTTTCAATCCGAGGCTGCTTATTCATGTTTTTTTTTTAATAATACCATGAAATACTTCCCGCTGTGGCATTTACCGAACAGCATTATATGTCATAATGTGGTTTCTGGCTGCTGTATCACAAAATGAATGACATTTAAAGTTCTTTAATAAAGCAAAATAATATCATGACTTTTATGCATTGATACCTTATACTCCTATTTGTCCATCCATAGTGCTTACCTTTCCTTAGTGTAAGTAAACAATCCCCAAACTGATCATCTAAAAGATCTTATTCTACAACATGTCGATAAATATAAACATCATGAAATTGAGGCTTGGATGTATTTCATGGCCATGTCCATATTCCCATTGCATCGCCTTATTTTTTAGTAGTTACACAACAGCCTCATATTTTTTGAAACATTATTTTTCGGACGTAAACACATATATTTTTTATTATTATTATGCACATATTTAAATAAAAACTTATTGATCAACCTTGACACTAAGATCGGGACCAGTACCAATAGGAATGACCTGGGTAGGGTTGATTTGTCTATGAGACATGTAGTAGTGACCCTTAATATGATCCATATTGACGGTTTCAGCAACTAAAAAACAAGTCAGTACAAGGTGGATACACATTTAAAATAAAAAACTTACTTCCTGGTTTCTGATAGATTCTACGAGCCCATTCAAGGATATTAGGATAACCAAACTCAATTGACTTTTTGTTACACTTAAAGTGACCGAAATAAACAGGATCGAATCTGACAATGGTAGTCCATAAACGAATATCTGCCTCGGTAAACGTTTCCTGAACCAAATACTTTTTGCCATCCAACATCTTTTCAACACGATCCAAAGAATCAAACAAAGGATAGACATTGTTTTCATCTAAAAAAACAGTCAATATCAACAATGGGGTAGAAACGAAAATCCAACTTACATGCTGCTTGCGTGGTGGCAAAACCAGACTTGTAAACACCGTTATTGATGGTATCATAGATCCATTCATTGTTTTCATCAATCTCCTTTTGAAGGTTTTCAGGATAGTAGTTGAGTTGGGCTTGTTCTTGTGACAAGAAACGGTTAAAGGCGGTATTGAACATGCGAATGATTTCAGAACTTTCATTGCTCACTATTTTTTATATAAAAATTGAGTTTTCCCTTTCCTTTTTTTCATCACTACAACTTACCAATTGTATTCAATTTCTTATCCCACAAGAGAGGTACAGTGAAACGACCAGTGTAATCGGGATTGACCTTGAAATAAACATCACGAATGTGTTGAGCATGATTGATGTTGTCTGGGATAGCACCAGGGCATTCTTCAGGAGTGGAGAATTTCCTAATATATTTGGGATGAATATATGGACTTTCACTTTAAAAACACTTTTGCTTTTACCATCCTTTATCCAACATGAGGAAATCGACAGCAGAAAGACCAATCAATTTATCAAGACCCTTGAGTTTACGTACAATGGCAGTACGATGAGCCTAATTAAAAAAAAAAAGAAAATCAATAAATAACGCGTCTCTCTTGATTGAATATGATTGCCTTACCCATGGACAGGCCCAAGAGATGTAAAGATGATAACGATCACTAATATCACACGTCGTTAACGACATCCCCATCTTTTTCCGACAATGGTACAACTTACGGTTCAGCAGCAAACTTTGCATTGACATCATCCTCAATAAAGTCTCTAAAGACAGATTGTTGTCTTCTAAACTCACCATCCTTGGAAGCCCATTTAAGGATATCAGCCTTGTTATCTTGAGTAGACATGTTGCGTTTGAAAATAAGTGTAGTTAAAAATAGAGGTTTAGGTGATGCTATTTTTTGTGAAAGTACTTTGGAAAAGAAAAACATATATTGTGGGAGTTTGGACAAGGGCACTTATATATGCACGAAAATTAAGATTTGGATTATTCATCCAAGGGTAGCACACGTAAGATGTTATAAATGTTTAGTAAGTTTTTGAGGCTCCGCTATGTTTTGCATTTTTCTCTGTGCATTATTTTCGCACAGCCACTTCGTCACCAGTCCCTCATTAAATGAGGCTGGCATTGAATTAGTCATATTTAATGATGAAGAGGTGTCAAACAGGTCAAAGAAGTCCATTTATTCAACTATTTTTTTTATCAATGGGATAAAATAAAAATAAAAAAAAAGTGAATTTAAAGTTTTTATCGAAAAAAGCATGAAAAAGGGATAAACCCAAAAGAATGATAATCATGTGCTCTGTAGCAACCATTACGCCTCCATTTCAAATACGCGATGTAAAAATTACTTTATGTTTTGTTTATTTTTTAAGCCATATTCTTTCTCAAGAGATATTGGTAACGGGATAGTTTTTTCATGTTGAAAACATTGACCACGTGTTTTCGGTAACCATGACACGAACGCCTCCAAATTGAAATCGTTGTGAATCAATGAACATCATATCATATTAAACCTGTTTGCAGTCCGTCCACTTTGAGAGTGCAATTATTACATTTTGGCTGTTTCGATAATGTAATCATTTTGTCATGTGTGTATTTATCAACCTGAAAGAGGAATTTAGCTTTAGTAAATGTACTAAAATAAGATTGTACGCCTTTATCAGTAGCATTCAATGGATAGCAAAGTGGTATTCATTCTGATTCAACAGATCAATCGTTTTTTTTTTCGTTTTTTTGGATTCGAATGGTAATAAAAAAGAGGTAGTTTACGTTTTGTCCAGCAGCATCAAATATTCCTAATTGGGAAATGCGGCAGCAAGGTCTGAGTGTGCTCCCATTATATTGTAGACTGCTTTTCTGTTGTCAAATTACTAAAACCGTGCTTGCATCTCGGGTTGGTTTGTCGATAGAACGTTATTCGTTGTTGGATGGGGTTGCTGAAATGGTTTTAAACACTTTTTAAAGTGTATTCATGATTGCGTATGGGTTTGAATAAATAAATTGGAATATCCTATTTTTGGGTGCTCTTCAGCCAAGAAATAAAAACCAAGAAAAAAAAACACTTGAAAGGAAGAGAATGAGCTTGGTCGTCATCTTGACTTTGTTACAAGTGTCGTTTAATACAATAAAAGTAAAGCGTTATTCTTTATTTGATGAAAATAGTAGAAACACGTTCACTTTTGTTCTTTGTTTTGTTGTTTAAACAAAAATAATGTGTGTGTGGGGGGAAATAATAAAAAGAATATATAAAAAAAAAGAGAAACATTCAAGGAGTAAAAAAAAGAGTTTAGACGCTTTCCAAGTTACCCTCCAACTCATCCATCTCAGCCTTTGTCTCGTCATATTTCTTTTGCAACTCGGCGTTCTTCTTGTCCCAAACAGCGATTTCCTGTTCAAGCTTAACGGCCTTCTTGTTAAGTTGCTCAGCACGTAAATCAGCATCACGGAAGCTAATATCAGAGACATGTTAAACACCTTGTCATCCCTTGAGGAACGCCCTTCTCCCAACCTCTTTTTTTTCTTAAACTCTCAATACAGCAACCCCTCTCTCTCAAAAAAGTACTTACTCCTTAGTGGACTGAGTCAAGTTGGTCTCAGTGGTCTCAAGGTCTTCTTCCAACTGCTTGACACGGCTGCTCAAGTCATTGACAGAGTCTTCCTTCTTTGAGTAGTCAGCCTCAAGTTCGTCTGACTTGGTTTGGAGCTCTTCAGAACGCTTTTGAGCGGCTTCGGCTTCCTTACGAAGACTTTCAAGTTTCTGTTGAACAAACAGTCAATAAATCATGTCTTTGTATACAACACATCCACCAAGTCATGGAAATAAAAATAATGTAAAAATATTAACTTACGGCCTTAATCTTGTCCATGTTTATTAATTGAGATGATGATGATGAAGAGAAAAAGAAAAAGAAAAAATAAAAGAGGGGCAAGTAAAATAGTGTTTTTGAGCGGCATTTGAAATTAAAATGTGATCCATTCTTTTTTTGGCTTATTGAAGAAAGGGCTTTTCAACTGGCACGTCCTGTTGTTGACTATTCTTGCTTGTTTATCGTCATAATGCAGTATCCTTAACACTATTAAAAACAGCCGTGATGAGGTCGGTGTTTCGAACAAGTGCATTTATAAAGAGGTGCATTCAGGCTCGCTTCTCATATGGGTCATCACTCTAGTTGATCATGGTATTCGCGATTCCAAATAAGGGTGTTTATAGGCGTGTGAGAGAGTGTGAGAGAGACGTCGTAAAGGAAAAAAGAAAAAGAAAGGCAACATCATGGCTTTATAATTTTATGACATTTACCTGCATCACTCAAAACAGCAACCCGGTCTTTGGGCTGAGTGATTATATGCCATATTTAGCTATTTTAAATTTACAAGAATGATTTTTAAACGCAAACCACTGAATGGCGTTGTCGATACAGGCACATGCTGCCAGATGACATTATAATTCTCTTTCGGTGCCACCCTATTCTTGACCCTTTATATGAATACCATCTTTTTTGAACACGTACAACTAACATATCATATTCTACTTTCATCATTATTGAATTGTGCTACACTTTGTATTTTTATGGTCAAGATTCTAGAGATTAACACTTTAATAAACTGTATATGATCTATTGAGATATGTAAGTATGCTATTAACCTGTTGTTCAATATATTCTCGTAAGAAAACAAGGTTGGTATGTCTATTAAATAAATAAGGCTTATAGTAGCCAATGGGGACGGTGGGCTTTGCTTGTATGCCCTTCTTTTTTGCTTGGAAAAATTGTAAAATCAAGTCGATGTCACCCAAATAAAACGATTTCATCTTTGGTATCACCTTGCTTTTCTTATCCTTTTCATTTTTAAAATATAAAGTAAAGTAATGTTTAATAATTTTCAAAACAAAAGATGGGAAACTATTTCTAGCCTTAAATAGTAAGTTTATTCATGTTGACTGAACATTTCAAAGAACGAGATTGACTTATTAACTTGAAATGTAATAATGAAGAGGATGGGATTGCAATAACAGTACAAGATATTCAAAAAGGAAAAGAGAATGATCCCGAGACACTTTATAAAATTGGTGATATTTACTACAAGAAGGAAAAATACGAGAAATCATTTGCATGGCTTCATAAAGCAGCACTCCAAGACCATGCTGAAGCACAGGCACAAGTTGGTTGGATGTATCAATGGGGAGAAGGTATATCCAAGGATTATAAACTAGCTATGGATTGGAAAATGAAGGCAGCATCTGCTGTCAATACTAAAGCTCAATATAAAATTGGTGAATTCTATTATTTTGGCGAAGGTGTATCTCAGGATCATAAACAAGCTATGGGTTGGTACGTGAAGGCAGCAAACAATGACGATATAAAAGCTATGGTGAAAATTGGTATCATGTATCGCAATGGATTCGGTGTCACTAAAAATACTCTCTTTGCAATTGAATGGTATACAAAGGCAGCTAATCAAGGAGATGCATGGGCTCAGTATGAATTAGGAGCTGTTTACAAAAATGAAGATGAAGTAAAAGGTCTACAAAACGCAGCTGATTAGTATCAGAAAATTGCTTATAAAGTCGATGGGCAAATCAAGGATTAAAAAACTTAAACAAACAAGGATATTATGCTAAAGAAGATGAGCAAGAAGGTATATTGCTTAGTTATATTTAGCTTTTTTTTTTATTTACATAAAGAGAATGATAAAAAGATGTCAATCACGCAAATAGTAGAAAAAGTTGAAGATAAAATCCAAGGTGGTGATGCTATCAATATTATAAACAATGACCAAAGTCAATATTTTACTGCAGCAAATAACAGTGATACGCAATTTAACAGCCTGGTTGACAACAAAATGAAGGCTATGGAGGAGTCATTTCAGTCAAAGATGAGGCTAATGGAACAAAAACATCAAGTGGAAATTAATGATGTACAAAAGGAGCTTGCTTGTCTTAAACAAGAAAAACAGCAGCAGCTGGAAGAATCCAAGGCACTAAGAACAAGACTAACAAAATTGGAAACAGGAATCAAGGACAGTAGCAGTAATGACATTCACTATGGCCCATCTGCCGATAAGAAAGATGGTGAAAATCATATCAATTCCAACAGTAAAGGTAGTAATAGCGAGGAAGAGCAGGATAATAATACTTCTGGCAATACCCTAGAAATCAGAATCTATATTCACCCTACTAAAAACGATGCCAATCTCGATTCCTCTAGTAATATGGATTCTAAAAATGTTTTCTACGACTAAAAAATGCTATTAATGATAGTATGGGAAAAGCTACAACATCTATGAATGCCAATCTCAACACTTTATTGTTTGTCATAAACATGTGAAAATAAAAAGAACTTTCGCACCAGCAGGCTAAAGTTTTAACGGGAAATGCTAAATTGGTAGAGTTTTTCTTATGGAACATAACAATTCTAGCTTAAGAGGTATAACTTGTCGAAACACTTCTATATAGCGTTGAAAAAAGAAAAGTAGAAATATCCATGGCAGCTAAGAGGTATTAGCCTACTCTTTTAAAAAGTGTTCACTCAAGAAAACAAAATAGCTAGAGGGGTATCAATCATTTGCCTCCATAAAGCTAACTATCATTCACCCTCCCCATTTAGTATGTTTCCTTATCTTCTTTAAACTGACTTTCATCATGTAATATTCAAGTTTATGTGGATATTATATCATTGATCGATAGAAAGTAAACACGATTCTTATATATACAATCAAATGAATGAATATAAGATAAATGTTATTGTTAGATATAAAATATGTAAGTGCAATAGTAATAGTAGGGGAGCGATGGTTTGGTTGTTCTATCTTTTCTCCATTCACTTATTAGAAGTAAATGTAAATGGATCTTTATTTCTGCAGAACAAATAAGGAAAAAAAAGAGGTTTTTCTGTTGCACTCTCTCCCGTCCTTCATTTCAATATGATCAGCAGCATACATACTTCTTTAATTCCAGTCAAAATGGCATCAGTTGCCTCAAAATACGGTGAGGTAGATCTTTGATGGCATATACTTTCTTTCACTATTACTAATAGGCCATTTGAAATTAGCAGCGGACCACCCTATTGAGGCTCAGTTGTTCTAAACCAATAAAAATCATCTATTTTTCCATGCCATTTTCCCGACATTTCTTTCTCCTCCCTCATTTTCTTGAAGCCTGTCAAAAGTAATAAAAAAAATAGAGAGTAAAGCATCTGAAAGATGCATTTATTTTATAATATTAAAGTAAAATATACATCATGCAAAAAAAAAAGAGAGAATGATAACAATAATAAAAAAAAACCTTGATAAAATCAAAAAAAGGAAAAAATATACAATACAAGGCTTTTGTGTCAGATTGTATTTTTTTTGTCAACAATAAAACCTGATTACGGGTTTTTTTTCCTTTCTTATACCACATTATCGACACCGGTACCGCCAAGAATTCTATTTAAACATAGAAAGTGTTAACACACCATCCCCATGTTTTTAAATATATAAATTTACCTTGAACTAGCAAATGACTGACCCTTGAGAGCAGCAATTCCTGTGACCACAAACAAAAAAAAAAGTCAATGCCACGTGGATTAAAAATATATCTATTTCGTTCTTTTACCGTAACTAATGGCACCGAGTAACAATACAACAGCACAAGCGATCAAAGGACTTGCACCCATAAGGTTAGAAAGGAACATTACGACGGCAAAACTATTTTCAAAAAAAAAAGTCTGTGTTATGGGGTGATTCTTTCCTCAAATAATTTCTTTTTTTTTGTCAACTTACACAAGATACATGATGGCACGGAACCAAGCATTTTCGAAATAGGCGATAAAGGAATCACTATTTTATATATTCATAGCTATGAATATAACAAACCCAATATCTTTTATATATATATAACACTTACAATTTGGGGCTTGTTGGGCAAAACTTGAAGCAAAATGGTATCTCGACAAATATCAAAATCAGTGCAATAACCCTGTACTCTCTTTCTTGTTAGAACAATAAACTCAAATAAACACAAATACACTTACCATCCAACAATACTAAAAACAACATGACCAATGAAACCAACAATACCCAATGCAATCAATACTATACATGTCTTTTAGCTATTTTTTTTTTAAATCAATAAACAGGGTTGGAACTTACGGATAATAGAAGCAACGCCAAGCCTAGCAAGAAACAGTGTTAATATCAAGATGTATACATTATTTACTTTAATAATTTACCATTGGCCATAAAGAGAAAAGTTCATAGAAGTAGCTTCACCGAGACAACCCATTATAAATGTATTCTAAAATATTTGTATATGAAAAAGGGAAAATATAACAAAAAGAAGAAGAAGAGAATAAAAAAAAAAGGAAATGAAAAAATAAAAAATAAGCGCATTTCATCTGAATTTTAAAATGCTCGTATTGACTGAAACACTCTTTATTTTTTATACTATCACTTGTGAAAAAAAAAATACAATCATCACTTGAACAATTAAAATACGTGACATGTCAGTCCCCCATAATAGAGGTGCACTTTATAAAGTAACTGCACATCTCCCTTTTCGCTTTTCATAACTTTTGATGTTTAGCTTGATTAAAGCACCGAAATGCATTTCATTTCATATCACAATGCATTCTTGTATGATATATCTTCCTTGAACGGTTTGTATTTGGCTTGCCAAAGAAAAGATACCATCTCTGTTTTTATAAAAGAGTGTACATCTTTATTATATTAGAGTGTACTTCCTCTGGGAAAAAAAAGGGAAAGCCGGGAACCTAGACGCGCTCAGCAAGCGCATAAAAGTGAACTATAAAAGCAGATGATACACTTTCCTCCGTAGTATCTTCTATGCAATGAAAAGATCATGCCTTTTTTTTTTTTTGGAGTGATAGCAATCCATGGTGTATCAACACATC
>VCJM01001541.1:59533-72293 GCA_024139495.1 Backusella sp. ASU-2019c | reverse complement strand
ATTTTTTTTTTTTTTTTTTTTTTTTTTTTTTTTTGAAGTAAAAGCTATCTTTCCAGATTTTAAGTTTTCTTGATATGATGCATCAGTGATATCGTTAACTACATTGGTGTATGCTTTTTTTTTTTAGTTCATTCTGTAAGGTAAACATATTCATCCCTGCAGTTATATTTGGAGCATTTTTAGATCTGAAAAGTAATAAGCTGTGTTCAATTTGCTTAGCAAAACTACCTCAACGGAGGCTAAGTGTGGCGTGTTGTCTATTTTTAGCTTTGCGTAATTTTTTTTTTTTAGTAAAGCATTTTGAATATAAAAAGGGCACCTTTTTTTCCCTTTCCACTTTAATTTTACTCTCTATGGATAACAATAACACAGCAGGTAGGTAACTTTATAGAAGCATTTTATCAGATTGAAGCTTATATGTAGATGTATCCTTCTGGACCCAAGAGCACAATGTATAGCCTTAGAGTATAATCAGGCATTTTTACGATAAATTTGAACTAATTTAATAGTGTTGAATAATCAAAGCAATGCTTATAGTGGACTTGGTATCTATACTCTTACCTTGCTCATTTTATAGTCAAGTTTAAGTGTCGATCAACAACAAGACTTTATATATTAAAGTACTTGGTAACTTATCAACATTTTATAATTTAAATATATTGTATTTTTACAGATCAAATATAAAAGTGTTCATAAATAAAAGCCTATTTCTTAATGTATACATGTAATGTACGTTTTTCCTGTGTTTTGATAAAAAGTTCTTTTCCTTAATTGCTGTAATGTCATCTACATGATTACACAACATGTATTTACCAGTGGTTGTTATATTTTTAGATGTGGCAGAGTATAATATAAAAAAAAATACTACTTTTAGTTATGAAAACCTCTCTTCTCGATTGTACCTTTTGTTGAGTGTTACAACTTGGGTAACAATAAAAAAAATTCCTCTTGTTTAAATTTCCAAATAAGTTAATTTTCTTTTAGGTTTATAAAGCGCTTGGGACGTTGCTATTCAGACATTGCAATAAAAAGAGTAGTTCATTATCTATTATAGGTATTATAAAACAGGAGATTTCATAATAACATCGTTTTTTAATGATATAAAAGTAAGCTATTTGAATTGTTACTCTTGTATTTTTTTTATGTTTCTTTATGAGCTTTTTATCACACTTATTTTGAAGTAAAATAATTTTCAATAAAGTATCTTGTTTGATTTACAATAACAAAAAATGATGTTTCGTAACCCTACACGCTTTAACCAACGACCTCGACACGTCCAATGGGTTTATGCAATGGGTTCCACATGGGTTCCTTTCGATGGTACCACGCAAGGTCATATTGAGCACCTCTGGGCCTCCAATTCTTCGTATTGGGTTCCGAGCACTGACCGTAATTTTTATGGACCTGTATATATTGATTTTGCTCATATGTGCCTAATACATGATGGAATTGCTTATACCATTGCCCGACGTACCTTCTAGACTATCACCATTGCATTTTAATTATATTTATCTACATACATTCATAATAGAAAAGGAAGCAAAAAATAACAATACACTTCTCAATTGCTTCTACTTGATAATGTATTTTATACCCTCCATTATATATTATATCTTGATTACTTGATCACTACTACAAATAAAAATAGAGTATAACATTGTAAAAACATCGCAACTCATGTTTTTTTTTATAGTGATCAGTATCTTTTCTTGTATGCATCATATAATATTTCACAAAATATAAATTTATGCTTTTTGACTGTAAAAGGCGGGAACTCAAAATGTTAAACAGGCTTTGACACTTTTTTTTACCCCCGCTATGACGTTTGTCAGACTATCTTTTTTTTTTTCCATACATTTTTTGCTCTGATATTTTTTTTATTAAATTTTCTTCTTTCTCTTATCTTTTTCTTTTTTTTTTAAAAAAAAAAGAAACACTGTAAAGTAGAAAATGGCAGCAAAACTATATGAAACCACAAGTGGACGTCTCTTCCACGCAGGAGCAGTTGCAGTGATAACAGTTGGGTAAAACAAAAGCAAAGAGAGGTTTTATGATAGTATATTAAATTATAAAAAGTTTACCTGCCCGTGGTAAAACGCATGCCTCGCGCTCACTGTGTCGTTATATGCGTTGGCTAGGTGTTTCCACAAAAGTATTTAGTGTCGGAAACTATAGACGTGAACAGCTGGGTTCACTCTCTGAAGAATGGTTTGATCCTAGTATGTTACAAGTTTGTTTTGCTTTATTTATAAAAGCCAATCTAATAATGTTTTTTTTTATTAAAAAAAAAAAATAGATAACGCAAAGGCAGCAGAAGTGCGTTTAGAAATCGCTGATAAGTGTCTTGACGATTGTATATCATGGCTTCAAACAGGTGGAGGCCAGGTTGCTATCTTTGATGGTAACAATGTCCTCGAAACTAGGAGAAGGGTGATTCATGATAAGCTAGTGGCCAATGATATCCATGTAAGACAGAAATGATAAGAGCCTGGAGAGATGTGCTGACTCGTCTTTTTATATATATATTTGTGTTTAGCCGCTATTTTTGGAATTCATATGTAACAAACCCGACATCATATTATCAAACATTAGAAGCGTCAAAATATCTTCACCGGATGTAAATTATCAGAGCAAAAGAGAGTATAACAACGCTTTATTAATATAACCCTTTATTTGATAGTATGTAGGATGGGATCCAGAAGAAGCTGTTAAGGATTATAAGGTAATGGATATAATGGCTTGCACGTGTGTACTATTTGTAATCGTTCCCCTCTTTTTTTTTTTATCACCTAGCGTCGTATAAAACAACATGAAGAGAATTATGAGACAATCACTGACGTAACACTGCCGTTCGTAAAGAACATGAATGCCGGTGAACAGTTTATTGTGAATAATGTCATTGGATATCTTCAGGTATATATCTCGTACTATTATTAAAAATAATAGGGTATTTGGATATAATGACTTTCTGATAATTTATGTTTTCGTAGTCAAGAATAGTTTATAATTTAATGAATCTTCATATTCAACCTCGTACCATTTATTTTGCCAGAGTAAGTCATTTTGATATAAAAAAAAGAAAAGGGAGGCAATAGCTTGACGTGTCTATTATATTTAGTGTGGTCCCTCTCACAATGACAATTCTTATAAAGCCGATGCAAACCTAACAGCGGAAGGTGAAAAATATGCAGAGTCACTTAAGGATTTCGTAATGAGTTACCATGACCAGAAACGAGCAAATTCACCAGAAGAACAACAGGGTATTTTAACTGTATGTAATATAAGTAAAGGATTGAAAATGAAAAAAAAGGGGATGAGATATACCAGAAAAGAAAGCATGTGCTTATTATTAGGAATAGGTGTGGACATCTACCCAAAAAAAAGCACTGGAAACAGCCATTCCATTCATAAATGCAGGTGTACCTGTACGACAACAATCTGTACTTAATCAATTGAATCCAGGTGAATCAGATGGTTTTACCCCTGAGCAAATTAAATTAAAATTCCCAGAAGAAATTGCTAAAGTAAAGGAAAACCCTTATAGACATAGATATCCACGCGCAGAGGTCAGTAAACAAGGGTTTTTATTTTATTTTATGCTGTATTGTATTAACACATTGTATACAGTCTTATCATGATTTAGCGGTCAGACTGGAGTCTGTGATTATGGAATTGGAACGTGAAAAGAATGATGTTTTGATTATAGCACATGAAACAGTTCTTCGTTGTTTGTATGCTTATTTATTTGATCGACCTGCCACGGTAAGTAAACAAACAAAAACGCAGGAAGAAAAGGAATGGAACTGAGTAAAATAATCATATATAGGAAATTCCTACTATTTCTATTCCACGCTCTTGTCTGATTGAGATTACACCTTCTGCATATGGATGTAAAGAATCTCGTATGGAAATAAACTCGACACAATAAACATTTACATACAAAACATTAATAATAAAGAAAAGATATAAATAAATAAATAAGAAACAACCATTTTATTATTATACTGCAAAACGGTTGCCAGTACGTAGCATGTAATTATACTTGCGACGACACTGCCAATCATCTCTGCCCGTATTTAATTCTTTTGAAACGGTTGGCCAGATATTCTTAAGATCGGTTAACTTTAACTTGTGGACAATCTCCAATAGCTGCATTCCTTCGTCATACGTCCACCTCTTTCCTACGTCTGGCTTTAAGCTATACAGCCAGCGTGTTCTACACTGTGCCGCGTTTCGACCAGGAACCATGTTTGCCACCTTGGACCAAGAGATTTCAGCATCATCTTGATATCCACTTACAACGAATGATAGTATTTTGTCCTCATCGTCAGTCCATCGATTCATTTCTGGCTTTATGCTGATATCTTCGTCATCGACTGTATCACTTTTGCGGAGCTGGAAGTTCCACCAGCGCATACATTGAATAGGTGTGCGATGGGGCAGGTAGGTTGTGCGAATGGCTTCCCAGTTATTTCCAAACATTAAAACCCCTTCCTTGATGAGTAGTTTTTCTTGATCAGTCAAGCGTCCACTTTTAATAGCACCCGAGTACTTTAGTACCCTGTGCCAACGATAAGAGCATTGCTGCTGGTTGCGGTTAGGAAACTTTTCTGCAATGATGGACCAACTTGTTCCATGCTCCTTCACCAAGGACTTTAGTAGCTCATCTTCTTGTTCGGACCATGCTCCTTTTCTCCTATTTGGTACTTTTATGTGCGACAAGTAATAATATTTACACTGTCCAGCACTGAAGCGAGGAAAGTGTACTGCGATTTCTTCCCATGCTGCTTTGGGAAGCTCATCTTTCGATTCCAACTTGTGTTGAACCAGTTGTTTTAATTCGTGTATTTCTTTCTCGGACCAATTTCCTGCTTGATGTAGTTTCAATGCACCGTTCGAGTGAAGACGTAGGTCTATTTTGTTATCGTACATATTGCACAACATACCCGCCATTCGTTTAGTCCAACCATTTCTATTTTCATCATCCATTTGTTTCGATTGTTCAGGGAATAACTGTTGTATTTTTGCTGCTTGAGTCCAAAATCTTTCTCTGCAAGAAACACGGTTACGCCCTGGTAGATACTCGGCTGCCTTGTAAAATATACCGTCAAGTCGACATAAAAGTTCCCATAATAGTCGCTCTTCTTTTGGAGTCCACGGATCCTTATTAAGAGATGGATCCAAGGTGTTCAGCCAAGCACTAGCACAGCGTCCAGGCGTTCTTCCCGGAAGGCCCTCTGCCACTTTGTTCCAGTTTTGTCCAAATATAATTGTACGTTTCAAAATAAGGTCCAATTCCTCCTGGGTCAATTTTGCATCTTTTTTCGAGCTGGGATCTAGATATTCTTTATATCGATAGCTAATTTGTATTTTTGATCTGTGTGGTAGATACTTGGTTACTATTTTGGTCCAGGCTTTCAACCCAAATTCAGCAACTCCTTTTATCAACAAGTCGTCTTCTTCTTTGGTCCATTCTTTTCTAGGTTGTGGCGTCGTGTTGTACATCTCGTTACTAAGACGCCGTATTCCGCGATTCGGTAAAAACTCTGTCTGAATGGCAGCCCAGTTTTTTCCGTATTTCTCTATGCCTTTTCGTAAAAGTTGGGTTTCATGTAAACTGAAGGATCCTTTCTTAAATTCAGGATTCACTGTGTCCCAGCGAACTTCACATTGGCCGGGCAAGCGATTCGGCAAGCAATGTTGAGAAACTGCGGTCCATTTTTTCCCGTTATGTTTAATATATTCCAACAGTAGTTGATCTTCCCAGGGTTCCCATTTGAGAGACTTTGTAGAGTAGCTCCTGAATAAAGGAAGTAGAAATTTTTTACTTGACATGACACCGCAGAAAGAGAGAGAAAAATTTTTTTTTTTTTATTGAATTAAATCCAATTGGCCATAAATGACAGCAATGATAACAATGATGATATTCAAGTATGGTTCTGTAGTGTCATTGCGTAACTCGATGGCCCTTTTGGCCAAGGTTCTCAATATGGATACATTCTTAGATATCATGACAGAATCTAAGTAAATTAACAGATGGAATATCCACATGCACTAGTCATATATATACGCGTGTTAATGCATTGCTGTAAATATTAAACTGCTACTAAATCTACCTGGTTTTCAATCATCTCCACTTTTAACCATTGGGTATAGTACTTCAATAGCTTTAATATCGTATGCTTTGTAATATATATTAGCATTAGTATATATCATCATTATATTCAACTATTCTATTCTACCTGGCTTAAACTCTTGCACACTTCACTTATTGATTCAGCTGATTTGGACTGGCAGAATTGTTGCCAGTCTTCAATTGTTGTCACTCCTTTTGGATCTTTAATTGCTCGGCTTTCGTTTTGTTTGTATTTTTGAAATGTCCGAAAGTGCTCAATGAAGCTTTCTCGCCAGATTGTAGATGGTTGATTACTAGAAGCACTTGTTGATTGCTGATCAAGAAGGAACTGAAAGTGGGAAGGTAACTGGACCTTTTTAACTGTCTTTGGTGGAGTGGCAGCAATAGACGTTTTTGAATACTTGCTGGCTTGCTGCCTAAGAACAGTATAAATAATAAAAACGACAAGTATGTACAAAACAAAAGAGAAAGCTTACCGAACAACAAGTAAGTAGTCTTCGCCAGAGACGGGGATCCCGTTTACTAGTTCTGCTTTTGACTTTGATAATGGTATCGCTTGTCGTGTACCCTCTTCCTCGTTTGTGTTTCGGGAAAATAGTTTTGGCATATCGGAAAGAGTAACAATAATTAGTTTGGAGAAGAGAAAGATGAAAAAAACAAAAAAAGAGAGGACGAATTGTAAAAATTAAGTTCGACAATTGAATAACTGAGTCCAGCATTTCCAGGCTGATCAAGTCTAATAACCAAATGATTGAAGGTTGTTTTTTATCGACTTTGTTTGTAAAGCATATGCTCATGACCATAATCCATAGTATGGACAGTTTTTATATCTCTAGCACTTCTCTCTCAATGCATTATATAAGATACAAATGGTGAGCCTCATGAAAATTTGGTTTTGTTTGTAATTTATACATAAAACTGGTCCAAGTATCTTATTGTATATTTCTATCAGTGTTTTCGAATACCCTTTTTTTTATATTATTGCTTGGTTGAACGCCTTTCCATATTTGTAAATGGGATTCGGCCCGTGTGGAGTGGCAAAACAAGGTTTCCTTGTACTCCTTTACCAATCTGCAGGGAATTGCGCTTGATTATCTTTCAAAAAATGCTTTATATTATTATCAACATGTTATTATCAGATATATCAGCATTAGAGTCTATTCGTAATAGCATAACAGACGTGTTTGTGACAAAACTTCAACAAGCAAACAAGACCTTGTGCCTTGAAGTTTTTAAACTGCGCTTGTATTTTTCATTTAAAGCAAACTTGAATTTGTCATTTTCTATTTTCTTCTCTTTAATAATAACAAACCATGGCGGTACATTCACCAACAGGCTTTGCTCATTCCAAACCTGTCACTTTACAAAAGGTAAAGATAGCACCACAATCAAAACAGTCCACTTTTCATTGATATACGCGGTAGTTTGGAGCCAGATACATAACGTATTCACACACGTTATTTGCTTACAGTAAGAGAGAGACAGACTACATACTCCCCCCCAACTCTTATCACTGATAAAAAAAAAATACACAAGGTGCATTCCTCGTCGCCCTTGTAATAGGTTGCTACACCCATTATCACAAAATTGTACAGAATGAGTATTTTGGCTATCCTGACGTAAGTTCATCCTTTTGAATACAAAGGGGAAAAAAAAAGGGCATGGTGATTCATGGAAATGATATTAGGAATGGTTTCCTAGTGTGAGTGCAACTACAGGCGATCGGTATCCAGCCCGCGCTATTTTTCAAATCTTAATTGCCCTGACATCTGGTCCCCGACTCGCATTGGTATTTTTATGGTATTTTTATACCACATTTTCAGAGCGAACGGTGTCCAAGGGATTGGGTATCGTTTTGTTAAGTATAGGTGTGGTGCGCACAGTTTCGTGTGGTGGATGGGTTTATATCACTTCTACAGATGACCATTTCGCCCATGATGTATCCATGGTGATTTATGTCTTGTGCACATTACCATGGCAATTGGGTGTTTTGTATTCTAGCTCGGCAGCAAGCATCACTGCTAAAAAATGGAGACGTCGTTTAACAATTGCGTTTTTTGGCACTTTGCCACCGATGATTTATTACTTTATCCAGCACAAGGTCAACAAGGTACCAGGAGGTAAGTGTAGTATAAACATGGTGGCATTCTTTTTGTAAACTTAAAAGCTGCTTTCAGCGTATACCACGTATGCCTTTTTCGAATGGTCGCTTATACTTTATGACATTGCTTTTGATGCTGTCACCGGGTTTGAGTTTCAAAATTTTGAATTTTCTATCGTTGATAAGATGGGTTCTCCAACAACTGGATCGTAAGTTTTATCAGATTTAGATGATTGATCAATAAGAAAAAGAGACAATTTATTTATTAGTATTAAAAAAAAAATAGATCGAAATTTGTACAAGCGTAAGGTCAAAACAAGATATATTAATTGTATTTCGAAGGCTAACATGAAGTGATACTTAGACCTCAGATGGATCTTTTGCCATCGACAGTGCGTTACATTACAATGATAAGAGGATTCGTCTCAGAGACGTATTTAGGTATGAAGGAGTATATTACAATACATGTGAATGCAATTTCGTTAAAATGATCTTCCTTAGCATTTGTATTTTGGTCCATGCTCACTTCACTGGCCCTTTTAATTTGGTACGGAAAAAGAAAAATAGTAATAAAGGGAGGGGAAACTAATACATTTTTATTTAGGTATTTTCCATTGTGGAATATGGGTATATCAGGCTACGAGGCATTCTTACTCATCACATTAATGCCTTGCGTTTTGGGTATTAAGGGGTTGAGACGTTTTATTGCTAGAAATCGAAGCGTTTTTCATATGCTTTCATTGATCGGTGTGGCATCTTATTTGAAAACAAGTCCTGTTTGGAGATTGATAGCAACTGCTCTTGGAATCGGCACAAGTCTAACAACGTGGGTTGCAACATGGATTGAATCGAAAAACCAAACGGGCGATCTGGAACGATCGGCGCTTATTTGGGGCTTGGGTTTAATTCTCCACAATATTGTGAAAATGGCTTGGTTTACAGAAAATCCCATTTGGCCAATTATGAACAAGGGTAACGGTGGATGGAATGACGTTGGGATTGTTCTAGGCATCGTTGCCTCAGTAGAGGTTTACCTTCGCGATGCAAAATCACATGCAGCAGATAGCGTTGGCAAAAATTTAACGGGTCCTGTTGCTGAAACAAAGGCTGGAAGCAGCTTTATGGCCGCAGCAGGGTTTGGTGCGCTTTTGTTTGCACTTCATTCCATGTTTACAGATTCTTCTACCATCATGAGATGGTCTGTAGATGGCTACCCTAGCTTTGGTCCTGATCCTGTTCCGTGGGGTGTTGCTACCATTGGTGCATTGGCCCTTGGTCTCTTGATATCTCCAAATCGTCGTCTTACCACCAGCATTGCATGGTATGCTGTTGGATGTGGTGCTTGTGCAGTTTTTTATATATCTGCTGGTTGGTATGCTTTTTATGGTGGGTTGGTTTTAGGAGGGTATTTTGTCTCAGTTATGCCGGCTTTTATTCGTGGTATCTCGACACAATCTCCCTTTGTTACACTGTTTATGAGTTTTATGATTTACAACATCCTTTGTCTGGCTCATGTTTGGGTAGTGGCCTATGAGTTTGTTCCAGGTGGTGTTTACGCACGTGAACATACCGATTATGTCTTGATAACGTTGATGGCCCTTACGGGATGCGGTGTATGGAATGCAAACAAACAGGCTAGCGTGGATGTACGTCGCAAGATGGCACAATTTCATTTACTCAGACATGCACGAACAATCACCCGCTTCATGCTTATTGGCCTTATGATACTTTCTGGTTTGGTCTCCTTTAAACGTATTGCCGGTTCAAAATCTGTAGCGCCTTATACAACTACTGAAAAGTCATTCACCGCTGGTATTTGGACGATTCACTTTGCTCTGGACAATGAAATGTGGGCTAGTGAAAACCGTATCCGTGACGCTATTCGTGATTTGCAGTTAGATGTTGTTGGTAAGGAGCTTTCTAGTAGAATATGGAAAACGCACAGAAGTTTTTATTATTATTATTATTAACTTTAATTTAGGTTTCCTTGAGTCGGACACAATGCGCATCATTATGGGTAACCGTGATTGGGCTCAGTCCATCGCGGAAGAGTTAGGCTACTATCTTGATTTTGTAAGTTAGATCATCCCTTAAATACAGCGCTGGGTTTAACACTCGAAACGATAATTAGGGTCCATCGAGTATGAAACATACTTGGGGCTGTTTAATGCTCTCCAAGTTTCCAATTCTGAAGTCTGAGCACCATCTATTACCTTCTCCAGTAGGAGAATTGGCCTGCGCGATTCATGCAACATTAGACGTTTATGGCCAACCTGTCGATTTTATTGTAAGCCATAATGGACAGGAGGAGAACTACCAAGATAGAATCCAGCAAACTACGGCACTGGCCAGAATCATGAAAACTAGTCCTAATCCGTTCGTTTTTCTTGGTTACGTCGTTACCAAGCCACATGAAGAGATTTATAAACTCTTGTTTGAAGGAGGTGATATAAATGACATTGATCCAAGCGATTGGGATCGTTGGTGCGAATACGTTGGTTACAGAGGGCTACGCCGAATAGGATATGCTCGTATCAGCCATGGAGGTATTACGGACACTGAGATTCAATCTGGTAAATTCCAAATTGTTGACAGTCCAAGAGACTACTGGAAAGCATCCTATGACCGCATTCAAGAATCTGAGGTATCTGAGCCTCTGAGATATCCTGCCATGTTTTATGGTGATGGTGTAAGAGGCCACCAATATCATGTTTTCGATGAACCTCGATACTTTGTCCACTAGTGTAATTTGTAAAGATAAATAACAATAATAAACAAATAATAATAATAATAATAGTAATTTCCCATTTTTAATCTTAACTGCGAAACAAGTCATTTGTTACACATGCTAAGGAAAAAGATATAAAAATAAAAACATTGTTATTTTAAAAAACAAAAAATAGTTTCTTCCTTTTATTTTTTATTTTTTATTTAAACAACATACTTCTGCAAAAGAACCATGCCTTTAACTATTGAGGATGTTGTAACACATTATGTTTTCTCTAGCCATCCACGTAATAGGGCTATTGTAGATATCAAAAATAAAAAGGCTGGCGATATGAAATACATTAAAATCAGACATCGGCTTGATAATTTTTATGCTGTGAGTCTCGTTGATCCAGTATCCTTTGAAGTTCTAGCAGAAATTCAAGTTAAATCAGCAACAGCAAGAACAAAGCCCATTATTCTTCATAGTGAAGATAAAACAAAGGGGAACAAAGTTGAACTCCGTGGAGCATCCCGCATTGGTTTTGAATATAGTTTTGATTGGGAAGGTGAAAAATATAAATGGTAATGTATTTATTTATTTTGAATAAATGAAATAGCTTGTTGATATGATTTTTGTCATTCTATTCAGGGTTCGAGAGAGTAGAATGAACAACAACTTAGAATGTAGAGCCATTAGAAGTTCAGGTATGCTGATTTGTTTTATCAACAGAATTCGTATATATTTACTTTACTTTAATAATACACAGGTGATATATGCGTTGCCCAGTATTTACCTCGTACCTTAAAGAACGAATACTTTGGTATCTTTTCTATACTTGGATACAATATGTTACGATGTGAACTGACTCAAACAAAAGAGCTGGAGCTAATCTTATTCATGTCGATTATGACTTTACTCGATAAATCGGACGACGGAGGCTGGAAACGGGATCCGATCGGAAAAGGTGTTCGAGATGACGGAGTGTACGGTCTTGGTCCTAATACTGTGTCACCCTCTGCCAGTGCTCAACCTGAGGATCCAGTTCCGAAAAAAGCACAATTGAAAAAAATGAGAGCTGAACGTGAAAACGACCAGAAATTAAATTTTATGATGGAAAAGAGTGTGCGAAAATCACAAAAGCAACTGCAACTTGAAAATGATATCATTGACAAAAAAAAGCCAATGAGCGCCGGAAACAGCCCATCCACTACGCCAAACATCTCACCTCTACCCACTCCATCTGTATCAACAAACAATTCGTCTGGTCTTCGACGACAAAAATCTGCATCCAACATTGACTACTCTCCTGATGACCTCATAAATTCAGGAAAGCTATCTAGGCTTTTTAGTAATATGGGTCATTCAAAACAAGATGAATTCGTCACGTCGCCAACCTTTTCTGCCAATAATAGCATCAGCAGAAAAAGCATCGTTAATAACGACCCCTTAGCACACACTTCAAACCGTAGTCAAAATCACAACTATTACTACTATAATCAGCTTAGCTTTCCTTATGGTCAATACACCAACATTGAAAGTGAATACGGCCTTCAAAAATACCAGCCTCAGGCATCTCGTGCACCAAGCTTAAAAAGTATCCAATGGAACACAGAGCCCCATTCACCCATTCAGTCTTCCAGCTCACATGTACCTACAGCTCCTGCTGCACCAACCACAAGAAAGCCACGACCACGTTTGACGGATGCTCAACGCAGACAATCTGCTTCTGAATATTCACTATACTATCAGCAATATCAACCAGGATATGATTATTCGTCTCGTAGTAATGGTTTTAGCAATAGATATCCCACAT
>VCJM01001540.1:66567-78050 GCA_024139495.1 Backusella sp. ASU-2019c | reverse complement strand
TTTTTTTTTTTTTTGCTTTTATTTGCTTTTTTTTTTTTAGTGCTCAGATTTTAGATTTGATATATGCCAAGATCTATGTTTCGTTTTTGAATCGCAATTACTTTTATGATAATAGCAAACCTTATACAACATACACTTTTCTAACATTGACCAAGTTTCATATCATTTGATCTGCAGGCACCGTTTATGGTGGAGTTTGAATTCTATCTTTAGGAAATCACACAAATTTTGCTCCAACAGGTAGATTCCAAAACAAAACTTTACAGCTGTGCCACTTTGATCATTTTCAGAGATAGAATGACACAGTTTTTATTAAATTCAAAATACAAATATTAATGCAAGGCCTGGTAAAGCGTGCCATTTTTTTTTTTTTGCAGAACTTATTCCATTCTTTCCCTGCAAATGACTAAATTGTTTTATATGTTTGCTTTTTTATATATATATATCTAAAAATAAACCACCTATTATTATTATTATCAGCTTTGCGTTTAGTAAAATGTATTATAAAATATACAAACTGTAGATCATTACCACCATCATCAACAACAACCCTCCCATCATATCATTTTTTCCGTTCAAATAAGGATGATGGTCATTCATTTTTATTTCTTTGATGAAATAACCGATGTTACACATATGCGTATTTTAATAATAATAACAGCAAAGCCAAAAAATGCATACTTCATTTCTGCCAAGATGTTTAAAGATAGCGTTGGTTTCAAATGTTAGAAGGAGGATACCCTGATCACTCAGTTTTCCCAACATCGCCCGATCGGTTAAAAGGAACCCTATATCCCCACCCTCGCGCTTACTTTAATTGCGTACATCATAGATATGCAATTGTCTGCTACGGCAGCAGCACAACCTTTAAAAGTATATTGAAAAACGCAGTACCAGGCTCATTTTGGTTAAACTCCGTTTGAAGCACCACGCCAGCGATTATATAATAATGCTCAAACCGATTATAAAAAGAAACGCAATAGCTATGTAATGATATTCAGCTATCACCATCAACCATGGTCGTCATCACTCGTATAAAGTCTCTTGAACTATAAAACTAATGACATGATAACAGGAGAAATACAACTAGTAGCTTTAGTCACCTCGTACACGTGACAAGAGCAAAGCCAATTCACACTAAATAATTTTTCAATAATTCCCTCAAATCCCCCTTTATCAATTTATTCATTTTATTTATTTAATATGCTTCAAGAATAGTGAGTGTTGTTATTTTATTGTTAAAAGCAAGATGAAGCTAATTTCAAACGACCGTTTAGCGATTACCTTTTCAAACTTTTGTTGATTGGCAATTCAGGAGTTGGTAAATCTTGTCTTTTACTTCGGTTTGCAGATGACACTTATACAGAAAGTTATATTTCCACTATCGGTGTTGACTTTGTAAGTGAGAAAAAAGAAACAAAACAAAGCAGATACTAAACAATATCAATTTATAGAAAATCAGAACAATTGAATTGGAAGGGAAGACAATAAAGCTTCAAATTGTAAGTAAAATGATGCATGTATCTAGTTTACACAAAACTCATTCCTATATCACAGTGGGATACAGCAGGACAAGAACGATTCCGTACCATCACCTCAACCTATTATCGTGGAGCACACGGTATCATTGTTGTTTATGATATTACCGAAAAGGAAAGCTTTGATAGCATCCCCAACTGGTTAAAGGAAATTGAGCGCAACGCTTCTGAAAACGTACATAAATTGCTTGTGGGAAATAAGAATGATTTGGATGACAAGAGAAAGGTCTCGTTTTCAGAGGCCAAAAAATGGGCAGACTCAATGGATATCCATTTCTTGGAAACAAGTGCTAAGGACTCGATTAATGTCGAACAGGCCTTCTTACAGATGGCTAAGCAGATTAAAGAAAAGATGACGGTCAACACTCAACAGGAACAGCAAAAGAATACAATCAAGGTGACCCAAGGTACATCTCTTCAGGATCTTCAGCAACAGCAACAGCAGCAAAAGAAGCAAGGCGGTGGTTGTTGCTAAAAGAGGGAGAGAGAATGTAAATTTTGTTGACGATTATTATTATACCAAGCTACAATTTTATTAAAACTAAATTAGTTTACATAAATAAATATTTATTTTTCTTTATACTTTATTAAGCTGATATTTTAGCAAGGAAAAAAGATTACTTGATAACTATCGAGTCTTATTTTTTTTCCCAACCTTCCTTTTTAAAACTTGTTTTGTCATTGCTATTTTAATCCATGCTGCGTATATATATACAGTTAGAGTCAATATAGATCCAATTTCTGGAAAAGATTTCATTTCTGCTCTAATAAAGGCTCGTACACCATCTTGGCAATTTTTACAGAAATTTCATAAAAACGTTGTGTAAAATTATCTTTTTTTAGGCAAAGTGACATATTGCATTTGTTATTCTATGATCACTATTTCAATTGCTTGTTTTGATATTTAAAGGGTTGTAAAAAAAGAAACGTCTCAAATAATAAACTGCGAGCTGTGAATAAACATAACATTATCACACTACATTTAGTTGATCTATATTTAAGAGATTAATATAAGAATCAAACCCGTCAACATATTATCCTGTATACACTTGTTCATTCTTTGGAAAGCACTTCCAGATAACCTCTTGAGTGCCATGACTAGTCTCTTCATTCACCACAATACTGTTTGCCATGGTATTCACAAACACGGATTTCAAAATGATCAAAAAAACGAGTGACAAGAGTACTTTATCATGTATCAAATATCAAGAATCAAAAAAAAAAAGGATCAAAACTTGTACTTGATTCATAAATCAGATCAACCTGGAGGCTATCGTACTCTATTGTGCCCTTTAATAAAACTTTATTATTTTGGTGATCTTTAAAGTTGGATATTTCTTTCTATATTACCATCTTCCCTGGAAGAAAAGAAATGTTTTAATGGGTTGAAGCAATCTGTGGCACCTTTCCCTACATCTATTTTCACCATGCTAAAGTGATTGATAGAGATACAAACCTCTTATTTATCGTGCGAAATAATGAGCCATCTATTTTTTTTTCTGACATTTGAAATGGAAAATGAAACCACGCTGCATAAATCCAACCAACATTCTCGTGAACAAAAAGCACACAAGCATAGATTTTCATATAGTGTTGAGTTTTATTTACATATTTATGTACACTTTGTTGTTGATCAGCATACAAAATATATATATATTTTTTGTTGTCAATCTAGAATATGTTTATTGTTTACAGCTGATTATGAAATGATGAGATTCCTGGCCGATGTGTTGTTTGATTTTAACAGGCTACTCGTATCATGAAAAAGGTCACATAAGGAGTTCCCTTTCATTTCTTTACCCTCTCTTTTTACTCAACATGAATATATTTCGTCTGGTAGCAGATTTGATGCATTTGGCATCGATTTTCATACTTTTGATGAAAATTCGAAAGACCCGTTCTTGTGTCGGTAATGTATAGATAAAATAGTGGAGGCTACTCTGCATCTAAAAAAAAATGTATTTCTAGGCATCTCTTTCAAAACTCAAGTTTTATACTCGCTCGTGTTTATCACACGCTATTTGGATGTGTTTATCAAAAACATATCGATTTACAACACCGTCATGAAGGTGTTTTTTACAGCCTCTTCACTCTATATCCTGTATCTGATGCGTTTTAAATATCAAGCGACATATGATAAAAAATTGGATAATTTTCAGGTAGAATATCTGTTGGTAGGATCATTAGCCATGGGATTGTTGACTACATATGATTTTACTATTATCGAGGTAAAAAAGATAAAAAGATGGGATAATAGCATGCATTAATATATATCTCTGTTAGACCTTGTGGACTTATTCCATTTGGTTGGAATCCATTGCCATTTTACCACAATTATACATGTTGCAAAAGACAGGAGAGGCTGAAACGATCACTACACATTATCTGTTTGCTTTGGGGGCTTATCGTGCGCTTTATTTGTTCAATTGGGTTTATAGATATATCGATGAAGGTTACACTGATTGGGTGGCATGGAGTGCTGGTCTATTACAGACAGGTTTATATAGTGACTTTTTCTACATTTATTATACAAGGTAAAGAAATAGAGTTTCGATTTAATCCATGCATTCTCATTACTTTTTTGAATTGATAGAGTATTGAAGGGTCAAAAGTTTGAATTACCACAATAATTTGTTTTTTTAATTGAATGATGAATAAATAAAATGTACATACAAGTTACGAAGAATAAAATCAAATATATTTAATAAAAACAAGGGCAAACAGGTTGTCATGATTAAAACACCAATAGAAAAGAGATGTGTTTATTTATTTGCCTTTCTTTTTATTCTCCTCTTCCAACTTTTGTTTCTTTCTTGCCAAGAAGCGCTCTCTTGCGCTCAATGCAGCATCCGCACTTGTGCGTTTAGCAGTAGCCTTTTCCTCCAATTCCTTTTGTTTACGCAGCTCGTCCTCTTCCTGTTTCTTTTTGGTTTCCATCATTTGTCGTTCGACCTCTCGGCTTAGACGCTCACGCTCATCATCATTGCCATGGCGCTTGTTACGAGCCTCTTGCAATTTCCTTTGTTTGTATTCATTGTATTCGTCCATGCGTTCCTTGACACGATCGTCTGTCGAGGCCAAGGAAGAAAGCGAGCCGAATTTTGATTTTACATTGAGACCTGCGCCCAGCAACTGTCGCTTGTCGATGACTTCGTTGTTGTCGTTGACTTCGACGTCACTCTTCTTTGCTTCCTTGGCAAGCACGGCATCCAAGGATTCTTGCTGTGTGCTTGATGCTCCACTTTTGCTTTTGTTTTTTGACATTGCCTCCATCACCGTGCGATGCTCTGCTTCTTTGCGTTCAAGCACCTGTTTATAAAACGAATCCATTGTCTTGGATTTTGCGGCGAGTTCTTCTCGTTCACGTTCCTCTTTTTCTATGCGTTCTAATTCTTCCTTTTGTTTTTTGAAACTATACAAAGAGTGAGTAAGCGTAACAAGAGATGGATTTTCACTCTTTACCTTTCTGTTACAAAAACTTCTTTATCTGCAAATTCGTCGCCTTCTGCTTCTCTTTCTCTTGCGACCTTTTTCTCTTCTGCCAAAACACGATCACGTTTTCTGATTTCTGCCATTTCTAATAAGCCTGTGATATATCTCGCCTTGATCATCATTTAGCTTTCTATTTCCTACTCTTTCTTTGTTTCTCTCACCTTTTTGGTTGCAGGTCCTTTTAAGGCCTCCTTTTTCACTTTTTCCGCTTCTTTCAAATCATCATAAACTGCGTCATAGTCAAAAATATTTGGATCTTCCTTTAACGCCATTTTCTGTTCAATTTCAATCTTTTTGGTCATTGTCTTGTAGTTTGTCAATTGCTTGTTGATCTTGTTTTTGGCATTTTGTGTGGTTTGTGCTTCCTGTTCTTCGTCTTCGCTATCGTCCTGATCTCCAAACGCATTCTTTTTGTTTAAAGTGGGTTTGCCAAGTGTTTTCTTCTTTTGAAGATTTAAACCAAATTTCATTTTTTGCATTGCAAGAGTTTTTTATATGTATAAATGAATGTGTATGAAGAAAGAAAGAAAGAAAAACATCTATTTTATTTATTTAAAATTACAGCGCTACAGCGCCACAGCCATTTTTTTTTTTAATTCAAGAGATGGTTGCATTTGAATAGATATTATTGGTTGTTTTGTTTATAGTTATAAGTCCTCCTGCCTAAAAGTAACATTTTAATCGCATTGTTCAACAAATTAAAATGCAAAAAGAAAGACTTACTGCTTTACGGTTCTCTGTGCTAGGTATGTTTATAGTTTGATTGATGTTTTTACTTGCATTGACATTCTCACTGTTATCCGTGATGTTGGTCACTGGCTGGCTTTTCTTTTTGTTCTTATTCTTAGTTTTACCACCTTTGCCTTTCTTCTTTTGTTTATTCTTCTTGCCGCCGTTTTTCCCGTTGCTTTTTTTAGAGTCGGATTTTGTTGTAGTGGTGGTAGTGGTGGTAGTTACGGTAGTAGTGGTAGTATCGGTTTTATCAGGATGATGGCCATGTTGCTGCTGTTGTTGCTCTTGCTGTTCATGATAATGATGGTGGCGATGGTGATCGATAGGATTGCCTTTGCTTTGATATAAATTGCGCGGTTCTTCTTTTTTTTCCCTATTGTATCTACTAGCATATCCAACGGGTAAATCGATATGATCGTTTACTTTCTGTTTGGGCTGAAATATATCGAGAGTACCATTGCTTAGACTACGTTTACTAGGATCAAAGCTAGCTGCCGATACTTGATCTGATTCGTCGTCGTCGTCGTCGTCGTCGTCGTCATTGTCAGACTCATCGTCAGAATCATTGCCAATGCCACCTATGAGACTCAGATATCTCTTTTGTGCTTCTTCCAATGCTTGATCTGTACCGACAGATTGCTTTGAGCTGTGGTGGTAGTGACTAGAGGAGCCTCCATTCACACCACCTCCGGATATAACATTGGTGCTTATGTGCTCTTCTGGCTGGTAGTTACTATCAGGATCAGAAACGACATAGTGACTCTCCTTTCGATCGAATGAACCAGTTTTATCGTTTGGGACCACTCGAAGAGTGTCGACCATGGTATATTCACCATAATCATCGTTATCCGCTCTTCTTCTAATCCTTCCTCTTATTTTGTTTCTAGTCAAAGAAGAAGAAGAAGAAGAAGCAGTAGAAGGCTCCCCAATGACAGACAGGACCAGTACAGAGGCAATTAAAACGAGTGTAAGTTTCATATAAAATAAAAGAGAGGCGACAGTAATAACAACACTTTAGATGAAAAACACTTGACTTATTTATAGTCGATCGTCATTTCTACTCCTTTATAATATAACTTGTACTCACAGAAAGTTAGAAATTACAGTAATACAATGTACAGAAAAGTACTCCTTGAAGCCAGTCACTTTTATTGCAATCGTCTTTTTTTCCCCTTGGAAAAAAATATATTAAAATTTAAAAATAGCATTTTCTTTTTAATAAAATGTCACGTATTTGGCCCTTAACCGAACAAATCAAGACGTGCTTCATACACGGACGTTTCATAACAAAGTCACAACACCCCATCAAAGCACTTATAAACCCAGCAAATAAGAAAGTTTATGCAAGTGTCCAAGAAGCGACCATCGAACACGTGGAAGAGGCTGTCTTGAGTTCAAAAAAAGCAGCAGACGAATGGTCGAAATACCCCAATAGGAGACGAGACTGTATGCTTGCTCTTGCAGACAAGCTGGCAAAGAATGAACACGACATGGCTTCCATTGAGGCCATGCAAACAGGAAAACCAATGTCGGATGCCCTCTTTGAAATCAATGATGTTGTCGACTGCATTCGCCACTTTGCAGGTTACAGCGACAAGATATTTGGACAGGCACAGCAATTGCCCGACTATCATGCTTACACCACCCGAGAGCCATTGGGCACGGTCTCCCTCATCACCTCGTACAATTATCCATTGTTATTGACAGGTTGGAAGCTGGCGCCTGCACTGGCTGCAGGTAACTGTGCCATTGTCAAGCCCGCCCCACAGACCCCGCTTTCTACCTTGGCATTGGCCGACCTTTCCAAGGACATCCTCCCTCCCGGCGTGCTCAACGTGCTGATGGGCACCGACCCAGACATCAGCCGGGCATTGATCGATAAAACAGACAAGACGAGCTTTACGGGGTCGACACCCACCGGCCAGGATATCATGCGAAGAGCCGCAGACAGACTCACACCCTTGACCTTGGAATGCGGCGGCAAAAACGCCGTCATTGTGTTTGACGATGCCGATCTGAAGAGCACCATCGAGCTGGTTGCCATGGGAGCGTTTTCAAACGCAGGACAAAATTGCTGTGCCATCTCGCGAGTGCTCGTGCACCAATCGATCTATAGCGAGTTTGTAAAGGAGCTTAAAAAGGTCATTCTTGACACGTGGAAGCCAACATCCACCATGGATGATCAGTCCAACTTGTATGGCCCGCTTATTGATGATCAGCAATATAAACGTGTGAAATCCATCATGGATCAGTGTCCACTCGATCCTGAGGTGACAGGAGAAGCACAGGGGGAGGGTTACTTTATCCCACCCACCGTCTACACAAACGTGCCCGACGATGCAGACATTGCACGCCGTGAAATCTTTGGCCCCGTACTAAGCATTTTAAAGCCATTTGACACGCTACCAGAGGCCATTGAACGTGCCAATGCCTTGGAGTTTGGACTTGCCGCAGGCGTCTTTTCAAACGACTTTAAGAAGGCCCACAAGGCTGCCAATCAACTCAAGGCGGGCATTGTGTGGGTCAATAGTTATAACATTTTGCCACCTTCGTTTCCGTTTGGCGGTCGAAAGCTTTCAGGGGTGGGAAAGGATCTTGGAAAAAGTGCGCTGGATGAATTTACTTTTGAAAAGAGTGTACTGATGGGAATTTGATCAAGTTGAAAAATCTATTTTTATATAATATAAATCTTGTTGATAAATAAACGTAAATATTATCGAATTGTGTATTACATTATCAACGGTAAGGAGAGACATATTTATTGTATACAATTACGAAAACATCTGTAATAAGGTTTACTTACGAGAAATCTTGGCATAGTGTTTTCCAGAACAAAAAGAAGAAAGAGATGTCTCATGGTAGCTCTTTTTTTCTTGATTGCAATAGAAAGGGGGTGAAAAAAAAATGACATTGTAATTCTTTTTTTACTTTTTCTGGTAATAAATAAAGAATGAATCCATATGAAATCTCAGATTTTTACACATAATTTAAATGAAATTGACAGCTGAAACATAAAGATATGGGAAAGGACCGATATATAAACGATAAATAACCTTTCTGTAAGTATCAGATCGTCATACATGTGAATTGGATCATTATGAAATTCCACGTACCACAATAAACTTCCGTTCCTCCAAAAAAACACACACATGTGCTTTTTTCGCTGAAATGATGTTTTAGTTGGGGGAGAGAAATAATTTTTTTGTTGAATTAATAATATGGGTTTTTCTCGATCATTTTGTAACCCTTTCGTAACATTGAATATATGCAAGGGGCCAATACAGCACCAATCATTCGGTTCATAAGGAAAAAATAAGATTCAGGTAATATTTAAGATGTTTTTTTTTTTTTTTGCTTTAGTATTTGATATTGTTTCCATTTTCAGATCGCCACCTTTATGAATAACAATGCAAAGACTTGTTTGCTAAAGAAAATGCATTGCGTGATATAAAAAAAAAACATACAAAAAGTGATTGGTCAAGAATTTTAATAATAACAACCAATTCAATTGTAATACACCGATTTTTTTTTTTCCTTTTTGTATGTTGTCTTTCTCACTGTCTCCACTCTAAAATAACCTTTTATAACAAATATTCTATTTATATATTCTCAAGAGAGAGAGAGGAAAGATATGTGGTTATTTTATGATTACAAAAATATGCATATCTTGTTCTTTTATGAACAAGAAAAAAAAAAAGGGTATTACATCTCTATCCAGGTATCTGCAAGCCTCAAATTAGTGATGCGATACTTTCCGAAATCATGCTACTGATATCTATTGATATCTCTCACACACACTGCGTTTATATGTGTATATATAAAAACACTGTTGTTTTTACATCCCCTTCTTTTTTTTCTTCACTATTTCCATTTTGACAGTAGTATTTATAATCATCTTTTTATGTACATAAATGTATAAAATCCCTTGTGTCATTTCATGCTTGATGTGCACTATCAACATGAGATCCATTAAAATGTGTCTATTTTGTACATAGAAACACTGCCTTGTTCTCCAGCTTGGTTTGATACGATACGATAAAAAATACAAGCCAAAGAATTATCATTGTTTTTGTTTTTTTTCGTCATGAATTCCTCAGGTGGTTGTTGTGGTAATAAGTATCTACATCCATCTGTTTTTCCAGGCACTTTTTCGAGCAACATGATACATGAAATTTTGTATTCCGCTTTGCTACGATTGGTTACGGCAAACATCATTTTTTTAAAAAAAAAACTCCCACCTCAATTCGTCATTTAATTTCTGGCAACTTCTTCCCCCAAATTCATGTGACTCGATTGTTTTATTTATCATCTCATTTTTGAATTTTTTTCCTCTCTCTTTACTCTTTTTCTCTTACTTTTTTATTTTTTTTTCTGCTGCTATCACTATTATGAACATGGACTTTGAAGATATTGTTGATATGGATTGGGTGAATGCCAATACAACCGATGATAAACCCTTTTCATCAGAGTTTTACACCGAACAGGACGTATTATTAGAACAGCCCATTGACTTGCAGCAGCAGCAACAACAACAGCAGCAACAGCAGCAGCAAGTCAAGATGGAGGCGCCTTTTGTCATGCCAACGACAGACCAAATCAAACAACTCATTGAGATGGCAAAACGACAGTTGGCTTTACGTGAACAGGAAGAACAAACAATAGAAACGAGCATGCTGACTACGCCTTCCAACACAACTGCTCAAACAACAACTGCTACGCCCGCCAGCACACTATTTTCACTACCGCCATCGACTGATGCAACAGCAGCAATGGTAGCACCAAACAATACCATCTCACCAGAATCACTTTCAATAGCACAGGCTGATGAGAACACTGAAATGAAGTCTGTAGGAAGAAGAGACTCGCTAGCATCCGTGCCAGAAGAATCGATATCGCTGGAAGCTTATGCTGAAGCAGACGGTATTGACTTGAAAAAACTAACGCCAAAGGAGCGTCGCCAACTCCGTAATAAGATATCTGCAAGGAATTTCCGAGTTAGAAGAAAGGGTAATACATTATTTATTTATTTATTTTATTTCTAGACATTGACCCCCCATTTTTACTATATTTAGAGTACATTTCCACTTTAGAAGGACAAGTGAATGATCATAAACAGGTAGCTGAAGTGTTAAAAGACAAACTAAATAAAGTGGAAGAGGAGAACAAGGTGCTACGTAAAGAGATGGATATTTTGAAACGACAGAATCAATTACTGCAGCAAAAGGTCTCGTCCACTGCACCCTCCTCGCCTCGCATCACCAAGCCTAACCTCAACAAGGACATCAGCATGCTGGGCACCAAACCATCCGACTCGTATCGCCAGGACCATTACATTCTCGTCTCAAATGCGGTGATGCCTGTGTGGGACTATAACTCCATCCTGGCATCGCAAAAGCCATCCACCCAGGACAACCTGCATGCATTGGCAGGTTCATTCTTATTATCTGTGATTCAAATGGCAAGCCAGTTGGAGCACCCACCTTTGATGCCCGATCAGCGTGATTTCTCAAACAAGGTCAAGACCTCCTCTTCTTACATTGAATACCTTTACGATACCTTGATTCAGGATTCCCTCATCACAAATGATCAAAACGACAAGTCATTTTGGTGGTGGGACAACAAACAGGTTCAAACCATCTAAAAAAAAACAAACAACAAAATACCCTCCCATTTTTTTTATATTCATCTGTAATGAAAAGAAAACAAGAAGAAAACAAAAAC
>VCJM01001540.1:3589-18359 GCA_024139495.1 Backusella sp. ASU-2019c | reverse complement strand
TTAAAAAAAAAAAAAAAAAAAAAAAAAAATAGGCTTTTGTGTGTGACATTCCATTAATATTTCCAGGATACAAATGAAAAAGCAGTATGTCTAAAAGACGGCCTGGACATACTCTTTATTTATGAAGTATAATGTCTAATCTAAGAGAATAAATAATCCAATCAATTGAAGCGTCATCATTGGTTTTCAATTTTATAATTTTTTTTTCTGATGAGAACAATTTAACCGCGGATGGATTTGCTAAAGTGTGTAACATTTTTTTTTTTTATCAAAGTTCGCTCAACCGGATTAATTTCACTTATTTAAGAATTGAAGATGTAACGTAAATATAGTTTATTTCTTTATTACTAATAGATTGTAGTGAATGAGTTGGAATTTATAATAATTTAAATAATTTAAAGTTTAAAGGTAGCAGTTTGGCGAATGTCACCAGAGGAGGCACCGATATAGAGGGTGAAGGTACCAGAAGGAATTACCCATTTCTTAGAGTCAGCGTTCCAGACACTGAGTTCAGTCTTAGCGAAAGAAATATCAACATTCTCCTTGTGGCCCTTCTTGACAACAACCTTTTCAAAACCACGGAGAACCTTGGGAGGTTCACCATTACCCTTAGGGAAACCAATGTAGGCTTGGACAACTTCGGAACCGTCAACGGCACCAGTGTTGGAAATAGTAACAGTGGCAGTTACCTGAACTGAATCTCCCTTACCCTTGGTCTTAAGCTTAAGCTTGCTATAATCGAACTTAGTGTAAGACAAACCGTGACCGAAGGGGAACAAAGGCTTGATGTTATGAGCATCGAAAGCTCTGTAACCGAAGAGCAAACCTTCCTTATAGTCAATCTATTAAAAAATGAGAAATTTTAGTCCCACTATACTTGTATTCAAAAATACACCTTTGTTTTTATACCTCAAAGGCAGGATCGTGGTGAAGGTAGTCATCATACTCCTTGGCAATAGTGTAGGGAAGACGACCAGAAGGATCACGCTTACCGGTAACAACATCAGCAAAAGCGTTTCCACTTTCTTGACCAGGAACACCAGGCCAGAGGATAGCCTTGATGTTAGGATGGTTAACCCAAGGCATCAATACAGCACCAACAGAGTGAATAACAACAACGGTGTTCTTGTTGACATCAGCAACAGCCTTGATCTAAAGGATTGTAATGCAAATACTGTTAGATGAATATATTTTCGGAGCGATATTGAACTTACCAAGGCATCACCATTGTGCCATAAAGTAATGTTCTTACGGTCACCAACATTGCCATCAACATCAATATATTCTTCACCTGAGTCAGCATTGGAGAATACGAAAGCAACATCAGCTTCAGCAGCAGCCTTCTTGGCGGCTGCGATATCCCAGTCATTCAAGCTGCTGGAAATGGAAACCTTCTTGCCGAGGGCGGACTTGAGACCAGTAAGGGGCTAAGGAAGGAAACGTTAAAAAGCCGTTTAATCAACACACTTCAATATTACTTACATCAATCAAGTAAGGATAGTCAGTAGTTCCAGAACCCCAACCTTGAGCGAGAGTACCATCCAAACATCCGTGATCAGAACAAGCAGTGTTGAGACCACTAGAAAGGTACTAAGGTGAGTAATACGAAACTGAGTATAGATATATGCATGTACTTACTTGGGATCTTGACCAGCGTCGGAGCCAATAACAGCAACCTTCTTAACCTTGTTAGAAAGAGGAAGGACGCCCTTGTTGGACAAAAGAACGGTTGAAGACACAGCACCTTCATATGCTATTTTTTTGTGGTCACGTTGGACATTGTTATAAGGAGCCTTATCACGATTGAAAGCGTTGATTGTAGTCTCAGGGAAATCTTTATCTTGACCGACCTTGTACCAGGCAGCAACAATACGCTTGGCCATATCCTTAACACGAGCAGCCTTGACATCTCCACGGTCAACGGCATCAGTCAAGTTCTTACCAAAGTAAGAGTCGCCAGATTGGAAAGTGACATCACCTATTAACACAATTATATTAAGTAAATAGTCATTTCTCAATTATAGCATCATCATCTTACCAGGCATGGTCATATCAAGACCACCATTAGCAGAGGGAACAGTGCTCATAGTAGCAGACCAATCACTTTGAACGAAACCCTTGAAACCAAGCTCATCCTTCAAGATCTTGTTAAGATAATGGTCACTTTCACATGCCCAAACATCATCAAGTTGGTTGTAACTACACATAATGGAACCAACACCAGCCTCAACAGCACGAGCATAGGGCCAGAGATAGACTATTGAAATATTTTGGATAAGTTTTCTATGCGTAAACCTTCAAATAATAAAACTTACTTTCATGAAGAGTCTTGTCGTCAATATTGGAAGAGGACTATATTTTAAGGGGAGAAAAATATAATAAGGAGACTATTACAATGCTTTTGAAATGTGTATAAGTCTTACGTTCTTTCTGTTAAGTTCCTGGTCATTAAGAATATAATGCTTGGCAGTAGCAATCTAAGTAGATTATATTAGATATGTTTATCAGTATTGTAAAAATTAATAATACTTACAACACCCTCGCTTTGAACACCAATAATTTGTTCGGAGGCTGTAACACCCTGCAAGAAAGGATCTTCACCTCCTGATTCCCAACCACGACCACCTTCAGGGTTTCTCATGAAATTGAGACCAGGACCAAGTTGTACATGAATGCCTTTATCGTAGAATTCCTGGCCAAGATATTCTCCACGTCTTCTCATGAGATCTCTATCCCAAGTTGCGGCAGAGTTGATACCAGTAATACCAGCGGTGACATTATCACCGAAACGGATACCAAGAGGACCATCTTCCAAGCAAAGAGCAGGGAAATCAGGCTTAGTGATGGGGTAAGTGTTGCCGACACAAAGACCTGCCATCCATCCAACACCAGTGGTAATGTTAACTTGTTGTTCGAGAGACATTTTGCTAACAAGGGCATCAGCCTTTTTATAAGCAGCATCCCAAGAGAGATTAGCCTTCTTTGCTGAGACAGCATTGGCGGCGACCAAGAGGCCAACAGCAACGGTTGATAAAGATGGAATATGCATTTTTTTTAATTGATGAAAAATACTAATTTGAAAATATAAAATTGTGCCTGCATATATATACTATTTTTTATCGTTACTACGAACGTGTTGGGTTCTTTTCCATTTTACGACTTTTTAGAAATTTTAATCCTTAATTGGATTGGACTGGTCTCCTAATACTATGACCAAGATGGAAAGGATGGGAAGTAACTTTATTTTTTTTTTCAGTTTGAATAACAAATCAATGTATTAAAGGTAAATAACCTCCGAAATGGTTATACAAATAACCACCTTACCTTGTGAATTTTTTTTTTCAGTAGCTTACGTTTTCAATTTTCAGGACTTACCGCTTTTCCCAGAAATACCGCCCAGTCCTTTTCTGGTAGCTAGAAAAAAGAATACCTGGTACTGGAACAATTAAGATTTGAAGATTTGGTTCAATAATTTAAGCTACAATTGCATTTTAAAGGCGTATAAATGTATCAATGTGTTTTTTAATATACTAATATTTGAAAAAAAGCATCATTACAAAACGGAATAATCCAGGAAATGAAAATTTAAATATGTATCATATTAAAAGATCTTCTAGAGAGTGGGGTAAATGGAGTTACACAGACACACGAAGCTTTTTACTGGAGAAAAGGATCAAGATACACAAAAAAGATCCCATTTTCTCTAATTAAAGGGTTTGAGGTCATTATTTATGTACCACTTGGTAATATTTAGTAATAGTGTCACTACATTCCGATGTAATGGACCCTATACAGCCACTGAGTTTGTTAGGATTTTTTCCATTAAAGTAAATCATAACCTGAAGAGTTGTTGTGGTACTATTTATTTAAGGGTTTGCAGTGAGAAATCTGGATATTTTACTTTTTACATAATTTTAAGGATAGAAATCGAAATGGAAAAAAGGAAAGGAAAGTCAGGAAAGTTAACAAACATCAAATCATCCTGCACTCTAGTTTATGTTCTGGAAGAGTAGTCAGTTTAAAGTTATTTTTATTTTTTATTACAAGTTATATCTATTGGTTTATTAAGGGTTTAAAGTTCTTTGTTTTTGTAAACGAGATCCTGTCATCTATTATACAGTATCAATAAATAATATTGTAGAAATGTAACATTTTTAAATTTTGTGTATATAACTCCATTATATTTGCTACTAGAACAAAATAATGGACAAAAAAATGTCTGTGAAACACTTCACAAACTTGATTAACAATTTGATATTTTATGGGGAGCGAACAGAATAATGTACTGCATGATTCCAATTTTTGCCGAAGAGTTTAAAGTACCATATATTCACGAAAGCAAAAAAAAACCGTCTGACTAAACCTGTCCACTGTGCCCGTGAAACTTAAAATTTAGAGATGACCGGTATTCGGACGATGCTGTAGTAGATTTTTAAGCTATACATTTAAATTCTGAACTTAAACCAGATAATAAATTTAATACCAGAGATTGACCCCAATGGACTTATCTCCCTCAATTACAGAACGAAGAAAATTGGTTGGTCTTTATCTATTACTTATGCGTATTTTTTATCCCTTCTAAAGTTGCACAAAAGGTTGGATTTAAAAACACAGTATAACAAGCTGAGATGTAGAAATCATGCGTGTGAGTTTAAATAATTCCATCTTTTGCTCATTTTCAGCTAACTTCCACCTGTACTTACAGAATTCCTCTTATAATGATGTAGATGGAATTGAGTCAAGAAATTACTAATGGTCATTCTATGTATTAATTTACAATACTAGATTATTACTAGACAATGAGTAGAGATATACACTATGTGTAAGTTCAAATAACATTTGAAGATATGAAAATATTAAAAAAGTTAAGCATTGAAGAAGAAAAATGCTCTACATCTAAAACGCAGCATAAAACACAGTCTTGTGATTTGTAAGAAAGAATTAGAACACAATTACACATAGAAGTACAAACTGTTTTTTGAAATAAAAAAGGTTAGCCATTAATGGCCAGCCATTGGTGACTCTAGTAAGTAGCTTTACCGAGCGAGGGAGGTGATTTACCAAGTAATAAGTAATAGAAATTGCAATATATTTCTTTCAATGGTTTCCAAGGAATAAAATGATAAAGTATAGGTGTTTAAGAAGCATGTTACGATTTAATCCAATGGCAAGAATATACCTCGAGAATGAAATAATCTGTGCTGTCTGACTAAATATCATTATTAAGGAATAAAGAGACTTACAGTGTTCCAAATATTTGACAAAAAAGCGGGGGGATTGGCTTTTCTAATTTAGTTCTTTTAAGGAGTACTACACTTACCGAAAAGCATATTATGTGCACATTGAGACATACACAAAAATGATTTTTTTTTATGAAAGTACCAAAAGTCGCATACGCACTCGAGTTTCAATAATTATTATTTTATTGATCTAAATAAATAGAGATGCGCAACTTTTCTTTGAAAAAAAAAGCTGCTTGTTCATTGATTCCATAACTTGTCCAAAATGTTACCTTTGAGGTTCATATTACATAGACGATAGTATTTTGATTGGCGGAGAAAAACTCTTTATTCTCCTTTATTCCTAAAGTCTTATGATCTGTACTTTTTTTTGGTGGAACTTAAAGGTATTCGTGTGAGATGTCAATCAGCAATTTACCGTAGGGATTAAGTAAGCTAGAAAAAAGTTGGAATCACTTCCGAATAATGGAGATAACTCGAAAGTACTACCTCAACTATTATATATTTCGAAATCTAATATCTGTTTATGCATAAATGTATTTATAAATGTTATGCTTTGAGTTGAACACTTTATTCATAAAAATTATGGGTGGGGCATCTAGAAACTAATAAGTAGGAGTGTAGTTGGAAGCTTGACAAGCGGAGTCGAATGCTAACATTATCTAGGACAAAAACAACCCTTTTCAATAAAGAGTCCCTGCAGATGGAGGGAAAATGGAAAAAAAAGGGTAAACGAACTGCGGTATATAGACATTTTTGGGATTACATCCAAAATAAATTGATATATTAGAGTTTAATTGCAACGAGAAAAACAAAACAAAAAACGACCATGTATAATTGTAAAAAAAAAAATAAAACAAAAAAAAACTGGTAAGTATCGGTATTGTTGAGGACAATCCCAAAAAGATCAACATGTGTATTACTTTTGAGTACTGTCGTATTACTTTATAACACTAACGGTAACAAACTACTGTTTTATTCCGTTGTGTTTTGTTTCTACATTTTCCCTCCCGGAATTACAACTCAAGTACGCGAGTGATGAAAGAAGCCAAAACCATATTCTTTTTCTTTTTCAAAATAAATTGATGGTAATATACATCTATAACTCCACCTTCTTTTTGTAATAGATATCACTACAGTAAGACGTAGTATATACATTAACGATCTTACATTTCAAGGTACCAAGTTGGCAGAAAGTTAGATAGAATTTATTCCTTAGCGAGTTAAAATAGAAGTAAATTGCTGGAATCTACACCATTATATTCTCACAGCCTTTATTTTTTTGAAAAAAAAAAATCCTGGAGAAAATAGTTGAGGTCATTATTATAACAGCATTTTTCTTTTTGTTCTACATTGTGTACTCCCAGGAAACTACTTAATCCTACTTGATAGCAGGCCTTACTATTTTTAAACTCTTAAAAGATATTTCTATCTCAAGAAAAAAAAAGCTCTCTTGCTTTACTTGGACTTGGCTATTCAAATAAATAAAATTAGATTACATCTTTTTGGAAACAAGTGTTCTCCAGGCTTGTCTTGGCTTCTTAATGGTCAAAGCCACAAATAAATAACGGTTCATGGTCATATATTCCTTTCATTTAAATGTATAGTGTATTGTGGAGAAAGAAAATAAACAATAGTAAAGATGGAATGATTTTCATTATAGTTTGAAATATAAATAGTAAATGGTCATCATTTAATCATTACATAAGCGAGCTTAAAAGTAAAAAGCACCAGATTTGAACTAGATAACATGATCAATAAGAAAAATGAGAACATACTGACTTAATAACTCGAGTTAGTTTATTACAAATAAAAATAAAAAGAACTTGGAGAAAAACAGCAAATTCTGTTATGATGAATTCTATTTCGTGGGGAAAAGTGAAACTTCCAAAGTGGAAAATCTCTTTTGCACTCTCATTATATTTCGTGTGTTTTATCAAATGATTTCTAAGTAAAAAGTAAACCAAAAGTAAAGGCATGGAAAACGACGAGTGCTTTAATGTTATAAGAACTCATTTTTTTCAAGTTCTAGAATAATCCTTTTTCTTCCTTTATTCAGAAAATCAAGAGAATGATATATAATAATAATGCATAAGGTTGAATGCCATAAAAAAAAATAACGGTATTGAGAATGCTTTGCAGATGTGGTTTTTTTCTTGTCGTAAGTTTTTGTTCATGTCTCCCAAAGACTCAAAGTAGATGTAGAAACCGGAGAAAAACAAATTAGCTCCATGAGCTGGAAATAAGATCCTTTTGGACATAATCATCACATGATATATTGGATATGCCAAAGATAGATGTTCGTCTTCTAGTTGTATTAGATTTTCCAATTGGAATTGCTTGAGATGTGGATGCTCTCCTTAATGGTGCTTCTGAATTTTGATTCAAAAGTGAGTGGATATCTGGTTGTTGAGCACTGACAGAAGATAACCTACGCTGATCGGAGGACTCGCTGCTCTGGTTTTGTTGTTGATTTTCCTTTGACTTTGCAGAAGGGTGTGCAAATGAATCGTAGATTGTATTTATAATTTTATTAAACATTTTGAATTAATTATTTTTTTGTGGTAATGAATGTGAACAAAAAAAGAGAAAGAAAACAAATTACGATACTTGACATGATTCCACTATTTATATAGATTCGCCATTTTTTCTACCCCGCATGAAGAAATGAATCAAGACGAATGGGATCTTTCGGATGTGATCTTCCTGTTTTGGTTTCGTTGACAACTGTCACAGATATCAATTACGTACCATTTTTGAAGGCAAAGCAAATTAAAAAATGAGAAACAAAAACCAATGGGGAAATTTGTATATATATATATTATCAAAATCATTTGGCCTGACTTGGGCGATAATTATTACGAAAAGAGAAGTGACGAAGAGAGATCATTGATCTGTTTCATATGAAAATGTCATATTACTTTTTTAATCCGAAACTATTTTAGTTTATTTTAATAAAAATCAGAAACTTGAAAACAAGTCATATTCTAATAGTAAAGCACTTTCTAATGATTTGCTTACTTTTGCTTAATAATTGCTGCATTTATCTACTACAGCATATCAAAATAAGTGTTTATATTTTTTGGAAAAAAAGAAAAAAAGAACGGGAACCACTTTCATGCTGTAGTGGTGTTATATAATATTCAAACACCAAGCCAATGGGTTTCCAGCGTAATGCGCATTAAAAAGTACAGGTACAAATGTTTGAGGAAAACGCATTCCTTAATTGGTACTATACTCATTTTTTGATCATTCGTTCATTAAAATAAGCTTTGTAAAAAAGAAGGTTTTATATACCGTTATATCACTTGGTAGATAAATAAGATATGATCAGAGACTCAGTATTATTTGTAAAGCTTTTTTCTCTTTCAGGATATCGAGACTGAGAAATTCTACTATGAAAGCATCTCAAAGAATTTTTGTTTTTTACTTAATCCATATGATCGCATTGAAATGTGTTTGATTATCCAGATTCTGTGAAAACTTTAAAGTTACTTTACAGTTAAAGATACACCCTCGTGTGAAATGGCTCTCGAATGAAAAACTTGACAGTCAGATTATTAACTTTAACCATATACATGGGAGACTCTCAAGTAGCACCATGTTTATTCAGAACGGGATGAACTGCTTGATTCAAGTACATTTAATGTTTATGACTATGCTTTTTTTCACGATGCCATGGATCTTTTTCCCACAAATCTTGTTTTTCGAATTTTATTTTTACGTATTGTACGTCACTGCTGGCAATATGACCCAGCTATTCTGCAATGCAACGTTTCCAGGTATCATATAACTATATAATATGGAAGATCTGATCTCATGTACCATAATACGACATTCCATTAATCATAAAAAAAAAGTGAAGAATATGTTATGAATCCCTGTTTGATCAGCAGTTACTACTATTGGATGAAAAACAGAAAATAAGCATAAATGTCATGTGGTGTGCCTTTTCAGGTAAATTTTTGGGGTTGTTGATCCTGGCGTATTTTTCTGTTTATTTATCTATGGTTTACATTTATAGAAATCATAATCATAGTTGGCATACAAGCACTTAATTCAGAGATGACAGAAGAAGATAAAAGACGACATCTAAATAAAAGAAAAGAGTATTAGGCATGTGTTTTTTATAGTTGTAACCAAACCTAGTTCCTATTTTTTTTTCTGTAGTTTAAGAAACAAGGCCTATTGAAACTAGTGCATGAAAACAAGGCAAAAAGTTGTTTGGTCCACAAAGTACACCCATTTAGCTTACTCCATATTCCTCCACTTCTACATTTCTATCTTTCTTTCTTTTCTTCCACTCCCACCGCGATGATACCAATCACAATATGATAAAGCTGCTACAATTTATAACACACTACGAGTGAGTATTGGCATCCTAAATGCCGGAACATGAGACCCGGGATATCCGGGAGAACTAAATAAGGTGTGTTCCTCTGTGGCACTCTTTTTTCCATTTGTTTGGAATCAACAAACCAGTTTATCACATAAACGTGAGATAACCTTAAACAATTATCTTGTTAATAAATAATAACAAAAACCTTAAAACTAAAAATCTTGGGCAAAAGAGTATAAAAATTTGCCATTAATAATGGTTATTAAATCAGATGCAGACCTCAAATTATACAAAACCTGCTTTCTTATATTGTGTCAATATACATATCAATCTTAAAGATGTTAATAAATGACATAATTGTATGATTTAATGCAATAAAAACTATCTGAACACAAGTGTTATCTTAACTTTTTTTAGAATAATTAATAAAGTTTATTCTATTTTAGCGTTCTTTTTTTTTTCACTTTTCTCATTAAGAGAAAGATAAAATGTGCACTGTGATCCAACATTCAAAAAACAGAGACTGGTTAAATACGAGTTTTTATCATCTTGGAGTAACAATTTAAAATAAGAATAAAAAGCATTATCCATGGACAACAAAAATATATATTATTCGATCGAAATGTTATTCTAGTGTTATTAGCGTTTGAACGAAATATTTCATGAAATATCACCTGCTTTTATTTGCATGACTTTATTTGAAAGACAAAGTCAATGCACTTAGCAATGGTGATGCATAAACAAATAAAGAATACAACTCTTCCTATAAGCCAAGATCTTTAAAGTAGGATATATAAATAGATAATACACAAACACTGGGGTAAAACCGAGCGAAAACCAGTTCACTTTTAATATGAAGGTGTTATTAATTAAGTTTCAAAATGAAGACAATTCTTTCAACTTGGTTATTCTATTGTTGCTGGATCGAAACGTGGATGAAGATTTTCCTTTTGACAATTTCCAAATCGAGTAAGGTGTTTTTCATTTGGATCGTTACCTTGAAAAAAAAACATGTTTAAGAAATCCGTTCTCTTATTACTGTTTTGGTAATTTTTTGGTAATGAAATCATGTTGAAGTGAACAAGATAAAATGTTTTTTTGTTCTTTCTTCTTTCAACAAAAATGAAATGAGTATATGAAATGGGTATTCAAGGTGATTTGAGTTTACACTGTCGATTAGATATGCATTTTTTTTTTTTATAAAAGCTGATGCAAAAGAGACGATCCAAAATAGTCTACTGTTGTACTCCCCAAACCACGCGAGAGAAAGTAACGTGCATTCTGAGATTTAACTTGGTCATCTTGTTCTGTACTTTTCTACAAAACATGCAGTAATTCATTTTTTTTAAAAAGAAAGAAAATGGACGAAGCAAATGACCACAATAGACTTCTTTCCTAGGCTTTCTTTTTTCTTCTCTTTTTATTTTATTTTATTAATAATATAATTAATAATAGAAAAGTATGAGTAGGAATCTATGCATCCGTGATACATAAATAAAACTAGCTTTGATTGGTGAAGTACCCAATTTGGTAGAATATCGATGTAATTGGTGAACTAGTTCTTTTTCATTTCTTTTTTTACTTAGCCCCTTCCCCCTCTCTCAAGATCCCTTGGTTCAACATATCCATTTTAATTAAGGCCATCAAAGAAATGATAAATTGCTTATGGAAAGTCTACTCTAATATCAGGGAGTCTTCATTCGTATTCTGTTAAAATGTGAAAGTTAAAAGGAACCATCAAATTGAGAGGTCATGTTATAACACAAAGAGATCAACAAGACATGCTTTAATCAAGACTATTTCTTTATTTATTTGAACAGACCTTGCAGTAAATGGCAAAACGTGGGGCAATTTTTTTTAGAGTTTGTGAAATGACTCGTGGTTGTCATTTAATAATGAAGCAATCATTTAAAATCAAGTGAAAGACAATACAAATGCTATAAAATAACAAATTTATTTGTTTTTATTGAATAAAGATACAAGAATATTTATAAATAAGTATATATAATGAAGAGAGAGAGAGAGAAAAAAGAAAGTCTAAGGATGAAGGATAAAAAATACAAATAAATATACATGGGTGATAGAGAGAGAGAGGTTTGGATGCAATTTAACTTTTTGTTGTTGTTTTGTTGGATAATGCAATAAGACGATCATTTAGTTAACGAGAGGAGCCTCAGGTAATTCCGCAACAATAGCATTTCGACGGCGCAGTGTATACATGGGCAGTTCGATTGTTTCATCGCCATCATAAAGTGACATGGTTGCTTTTGCGTATGGACTGCGGTGTAGCCATTCATTAATAGAGGATGCCGAGTAGAGGTGTGGGTTGGCTTCTTCAAAGAAAGTATCACCTTCTTGAATAGAATAGGCGTAGGTGCAGGCAGGGTGAACAAATATTTCGGGAACGCTTGACATTATTATTATTAGTGTGATGTTTTGAGTGTTTATGAAGAGTCTATATGAAGAAGGTATGAATAAAAGAGAGTTTTTGTTGATTAAAAAAAAAAAAAGTAATGAAAAAAGAAAAGATGATTCACCCCACCTTTTTATACTAAAAAAAACACTTTTTTTTTGGCTTTCTCTTTTTGTAAATATAGCATGTAAGTGATCACAAACCGTGATAGACCAATCCCATTTAGCAAGAAAAAAAAAAAAGATACTCGGGTTTCGAACTTATTAAAATCTGTACACAATACGTCTCCACGTGGCTTTGTTTAAAAACGAATGAATTATCGAAAATGAGACCATTTCTCGTTTATCACTTTTATTAAATAATAAATGCTACTTTTTTCTTTTTTTTACACATGTTTATCTTTTTATTATGAAGGGAGATATAACATGACATGTAGCCTTAGTGTTTACCCTTCCACTCTCCCCACTTGTTTCCATACCATCAAATGAAAAGGAAACAGTATTTGTTTACTTTGTTTCAGCATGTTAGCTTAAAATGGGCTCTGTAACCAATCTGGTTTGACCAAGGTGCAGACTCGCAGATAAAAACCGGCTTATTGTACATACATTTACATGTCAAAAAAAGTGCATGTACATATTGAAGTATAGAATATAACTATAAAAATGATTTGTTACGCTTGACGGGTATAGTTAGCTGTTTATTATCTCATGTTACCATATTTGGTCGTATGCTGCTATCAGCATTTCTCATCCGTGAACTGATTTTTTTTGCTATTTTGTTTATTTACAAGATGCGTAAAAAATGTAAACAATAAACAGATAAAACAATAACTTTGACAAAGCACCATAAAATATATACAAGTGTATTCGTTCTATGTTATAAATGTATACTCTTTCTTGTATTTTGGTTTTAATATCATCAAGTGAAAACAAGTATCTTTACTTATCGTTGTGGGGTATTATGATGGCTTCCGGAATGATCCGGACAAGAAAGCTATGCATTTTCCATTCAAAACCAGGAGAAAGGATTTTGAATCAAATACGAATAAATCACCAGATTTTATTATTGTTTGCATCTTGTCGTAGACAAGTTGGCCTATGCTTGTTGAAGAACATAAACGGATAATGGGTATATATTTTTTTTATATGCTTTTATATGCGGTATCTTTATCTGCATGCATTCAGAACGATCTTCACAATGATTACTTTTTGGATGATCAATACACTATGGACTTTATAGGAATAGTTTGTCCCAGCAGGTACAATCTCAGATTTCTTATTGTCATTTTAAAGTTCAAGATTTGTTTTTATGAATAAAGTGAACAAGCAGATGTATCCACTTCATATCTTTATACAATACTTGGTATCTGTTCATGTATTACTTTAGCCATGCTCTTACTATTTTATACAATTAAAACGGACAAGTTGTTTTGTTTCTGAACAAAAAATGGTAAAATAGTCCTTTTAGTAAAAGATAAAAAAGATGATAAAAGGTCAGCTTATGGCATCACGCTTTTTTTTTTTGGTACAACCAGTCGAAAACAATAAGAAATCAAAAAGTATAAACATAAAGTGTTTCTTTACAAGTACTGTATTACTGCAGCAGGTTGTGTCTGTTGGTAAACATACCAATATATTTATCTATACATAATGATGTTACAATATCTCGTTCCCTCATATGAAATCAGAGCAACATAATGACATCGCTCAATCAATCTATCAATCAAAAAGTCTTATGATTGCCATCACAATTCGTGATACAGAGCGGATGTCATTTTTTTTTTTGCTTTAAGTAAACCTTATGCCACTCAAATTACTTAAAGCGAACATGTTCCTGAAATGGCCATACTATATCCATACGTAAAAGCGTATACAATGTTCAGTCTCCGAGGAACAAAAGGGAATAGAAAGTTGTTTGATCATTATTATTATTCATATTCATATTTACAATGCTACTTTACGAATCAGCTTTAACCTGTTCTGCAGTGTCGACACTTTCAGCACAAGTTTTGTTTTCCTGAAGAAGAGGCTTCTTTAAGGGCCGATAACCCATCGCCACGAAAAACCGCTCTGTCGATTGTTTGCGAGATGAATCCGGCTTTTCATGCTTCACTTTGGCAAACACAGATTGTAATCGTTTTGAAAATAAGTGCTCCGTTCCGCCCATTAAATACTTAGCAAATGAATTAATGATTTTTTTTTACCCAGTTTTTTTTTTATGCAATCCATACCTTTGCAACAAAACAGCCACCGGGCATAAGCACCTTTTCAGCAAACGTCAATGCCGATTCACATAATTCCATTGATCGAGCGTGATCTGCGGTATGATTTCCCGAAAAGCTAGGCGCCATGTCGGACAAGACGACATCCACCGAGCGTTCATCGAGTATGTCACGAATGGCATTTTGCGTTTTTAGTTTCAAAAAGTTGCCCTTGACAATGTGGACATTGGGGATGGGCTCGACGGGCAAGAGATCGATGGCAATGACCAGCCCAGGTTTTTGCACCTTTTCTGCAATAACCTGTGACCAGCCACCAGGAGACGCACCGCAGTCTATCACCACATCACCGCGGTGGAGAATGCGATATTTTTGGTTGATTTGTAATAGTTTGAAAGCACTACGTGCCCGATAATGGCTTGCTTTGGCAGCCCTGACGTAAGGGTCGTTGGCTTGTCGGGTCATCCAGCCTTTGGATGAACTGGAGTAGCATCTGAGTTGGCGAAGTAGAATCATTTTGTGTCCGAATATTAGCTTGTTTGCAGAACAAAAAGATGGAA
>VCJM01001533.1:4640-20457 GCA_024139495.1 Backusella sp. ASU-2019c | reverse complement strand
AAAAAAAAAAGAGAGTTTATTTGAGTTTATTTTTTTTTATTCTATTTTTTTTTTTCTTTTGGTAAAACATGAAAAAAATCATTAGTATAGTTACCTGGTATGTTTTCAATAATAAACATGTCTTTTCCATCATGTTGGCACCAACGGGCATACTTTTGACTACTATCAGTGGATTGTAGACATCTGTTTAGGAGAAAGATATTTAGATAAAGGAGGTTAAAGGGGAACCCAAAAAATAATAAAAAAATAAAATAAAAGAAAATAAAAGATCGGTGGTTCATGATGGCACATACTGGTATAGTTTCGATACAAATCCCGCGATACCGCGCTCAGAGTGTGGTAGTGAAGGGCGAGAAAGATCACCTGGTTGATGGAAGTTTGTTTGGGGAGTATGATTGTTTTGAAGATTCTGCCAAGGTTCTGAAATAGAGTGAGGATTCAGTATGAGCATTGGTGGTTGGTGGTGTTGTCGTTGTCTATCACTCATGGCAGTCGACTCGTTACTGTTAGATGAAGCTGAGAACATCATAGAAGACATATCGTCTCTCTCTGTATAAGGTGGATATAATCGATAATTAGAAGACATGGATGAATTGTCTTGTAAACTAGTATCCGCATACTGTTGAGAGAAATCCATGACTGAAAAAAGGGGGAGCTAAAGTTTTCAAGACGACGGAAATTTATGGGTGGGAAAAAGTAACAAGTCTAAATGCAAGTCACCTTCAAAAACTGCTTATCCTGCGTCACGTACAAATCCTTCGTGGTTTTAAATTCGAGGTTGAATTTGAGTTTTAAAAGGAGCACTACTGTTTTACAGAATTCCACTTTATATACAAATACAATCATTCCGAAATCCAACCCCTTTATTTTTATTTTTTTTTTAATAAAAGATCGGGCTATCGTAGAATTCACAATTATATTTCCCCCAAAAATTATACAAAATGAAAGAAAATAAAGGGATCATGAATTAAATGTAGGATCCAAGTTATAAGAGACATAGAATGTATGTATGCTCAATTACAAAGCATATAATCCTATCTATAAAAAAAAAAAATTACTGTACTAACCGAAGGAGTGAGAAACATGAAGAACACTGACATCTGATATTTAGAAAATTCGATTAAACCTCTTTGAACCCCTAAAATTTGATAACTCTTCATCGCGATATTCTTTACAAAGTAGATGGGGGTATGGTTGAACTAACAAGTGAAGGATTTTCTTATCGCATGGCCTCTTTTTTTTTAAAAAAAAAAGAAAAAGCCAAAAGCAGGCGATACAAATCATACAAAGAATTAATCATTTCTTTTTTGAAATAGCTTTTTTCTCTTAAAATGAAAGTACTCACCGCCTAACCGAATCACTGTTTCCTTCTTACTTGATTTATAATATGTGAATTTAAATGTAATTCTACACTCCCAATACTGAAACTAGCGCTTGTATCTCTAAAATATCCAACATGATTGGAATCCACAATAGGTTATGTTATTTATTTTTGTCATTTTTTGTAAGCAAATAGCTAAGCAACTCCTCCATTGTATCACCCGTAAAATTACTTTATTTGAAAAAGAGTTCTAAAGGGACCAAATTTTCCTCGCCAATTTTTATTATTCCAGATCCAAATATACAGTTTGAAACGTTTTAAAGTTACATGCGAATACCCTTTTGCTGTCGAATTGATACACATGTTTAAATCTAGCCGTTATATTTATTTATCAGCTTTAGAATTGTTATTTAACAAGAGACTAAACATCACGCCTATAAGTTTACATAAGTTTTTTCTAATCTTAATGTGTGTGTGCATTTTGTTTATTTTTAGCTTCAATAAACGACATGTATCTTTTGTCGTCAAGAATAAAAGATAAACAAACAATGCTTGAGCATACTTTTGAATTTTGATATTTTAATTATACTTTGTTTAATATATAGTAATGTGAATATCATTAAACCTTTATAATCATTTAATTTGATAAAAATAAAAATGTTATAGATCGCGATATTTCCTTTTACGAGCACCTAGTTAAAATATTATTCCCTTTTCTTAATGGATATTATGCCAAATAATGATTATTGAAATTGAAGAGAAATAATGTTTCTTTCATCGCAATCGTTCGTATATCTGACGTTAGTGGTTTATAATTTATATTGTCGCCATCCTTCAGCAGTTTTTATAATAATGAAAATGTAAGGATGCAGATAAACTATGAAGGGCCTCATTGAATAGCTTAATACCTCTGCTTTGGTTTTATCCGTTTAGTAAAACAGATGAATTTATATTTATGACATGCCAGGTTATTGATCAGATTGAAATACATGATACTGTCCTGTTAATGTGATTTTCTGTCATGATTTCTAATTAAGTAAAACCTATTTGATAACTGGGGTTCCTAACTGTTAATGGTTTTAGTATTTTTTACAATTTAAATTAGAAATGTTCCAGAAAGTAAAGATGAATATGACACGAAGAACTTACATATATCGATCCTTATTTAGTAGTGTTCATTGCTATTCTGAAAGATCGGAAGATACTTCCCTTGCAGTAATGGATAGAGTCTATACATACTTTTATATGTATATTTGGCTTTGTATACTCTAATTTGACTGACCAAGATGTTTGAAATTAGCTTTATTAATTTAATACATGAGATCCACATCTGCTTTTTACTATTATGATCTTTAATATTGAAATTATTACTATTATGCAAAGTGTGATGGTCGATAATGCCTCGGATGTGCATACTTGATAAAAGAAATACATTAATGGTTCTAATCATACTTCCTTTAGGAGAAAGGGAGAAAGTTTTGGAATGCTTAAATTTCTGTTCCAATGAACAATAAATACTTGTATTAATTATAAGAGTATCGGTAAAACCTCATCTCTTGAATTTTTATGCAAAAAAAACATAAATTTATTGTATTAGCATTAAATACATGTACATGTATGTCATCATGATTTGCTTTGCTTGGTATATTTATAGTTTTTTAAGGAACTCTGATAACAATATATAAAAGTGGTTTTAAACGGCTCTTTCTCAGCAAAAGTTTCGGCTTTTTTAAAGTTATTTGTTTAACAATGATCCAAATTAAACATGTGTATGAAATCGGATATATCAAAGAATCCGATTTGATAATGCTGGATGTTCCCAAAATTAGCCATCGTTTGAAATACATTTGGTTTATACATTTCTTCTTTGATAACATAATTGGTGCATATACTTTTATGTTGGAAGTAATGGTCACCAAAATAGTTCTGGTTATAAGTACAATGTTAACAGAAATGTATCAAAAAAGAAAAAGGAAGAGAAAAAGAAGTTTGAACTGCTTATATTGTCAAAAAAAAGTTCGTCCGTTTATTTATTTACGTCTTTAGTGTTTATATAATCCAATTTAGATGATATAAAAATTCCATCATTATTCTTATTGTTATTATCTAGAAATTGACTACATGTATTAAGATACATTCTATTCTGGGAAGAATGATAGAACTTTGATTATAGATAAACGTCGGTAAATAATATTGCAAATTCTTTTGGCTGTTTGTTTATCCTAAACATTGGAATTACAACTGTAGCTTAAGTGTATACATGTATTTTTTTTTCATGTATAATTTTAAATCATCCCAACATCCATGTATCATTTGTAGTTAGAGTCAACTCATCTTCATTGAATTGAATAGTAATAAAAATACAAGTAGTTTTAGGGTAATTTCAAATGGACGTATTTTTTTAGACACGCACATTGAGGCAACATGTGTTTGTATGTATTGTATTTTGTTCAATCAACAAATATTGGCATGAGACTTTTTATTATTTATTATTTGTGAGGAAAATGCAAAATAAACACTCTAGAAATACTATTGAATATCCTTTTAAAGGTAAAAATATTGCACTTCTTCTTAATTACAAACAACACATATTTGTTCTCATGTTATTGTATTCTTGAAACAAAGCCACAAGTTGAAGAGTACTAAATACAAAACCTCACTATTCTTTATTATTGTATTTTATTCATTTTTTTTTCTTTTAATCGTCAGATCATCTTTCAAATAGAATTTAGTTTTTGAAGCTATATTCAGCATGACTGATATCTCCAATAAGTAAAACTAACCCTTTTTTATCTTTACATTTCTTGAGAAAATCATTAAAGCACCTATTGTTGGTCTATTTGACATATGTTTTATCAGGAAAAGTGCAAGCATATAGAAATATAGCAAAGTATAAAAAAAAAATACCTGAAGCTATTATTACCCAAGTCAATGGTTGTACACAAAAAAATATATATCCCACTTCTATTTTTCTAGAATTTGGAAAGAATTTGAAATGAATAATGAAATGCAAATTTATAATAATAATATTAAGGCGCATATACACACATGGAAAGTAAATCATCACCGACGGAATATTCTTCTCTCTTCTTAAATGCCTACCAAATATCCTTGACTTTTTTTTTCCCGCCATTTTTTATTTTCATTCCAGTAAAAACCTTACAGTTTTTTTTTGTCATGTGTTCACAGTTCCCTAAATTGAATTTGAGCCAATGAGATGTACGTTTAAGCAAGCCGTCAGAAATGAGTCAGCTGGATGAAGATAGGGATCAAAGTTTTTCAAGCCGTAAGAACTTTCTCGCAAATTGAAAAATCGGTGAATTGATTCAATTTACTTTTATAATCTACTTGTGCCCATGCTATTTACTCCAATAATGGCGATAATAATGCAACAGAAGTACTGATATTATGTAAAATAATAAAAGTTATTGAACGCCGTTGTTTCACCAACTTTATAATGACATTATAGACTTTTGTTTTAATTGACATCGTCCCCTTTGTGTATTTTTTTTTCTTGTTCCATAGCCAATTGGAAAGAAGAATTGAGGTGATTGAGTATTAAAAAAAGTGTCACTCGCCTTATTTTTTGAAAAAAAAAAAAAAGAGTTGGAGCCACAAAGTTTACAGATCTTAACCAAAGAAAATTTCGGGAAAATATGTCCTCTCCTGAACTGAACCCAAGGCCAAAACTACGGTTAGATATAGTAAATTCAATGGTGTTGAAAACTTGAGAACAAAGGTGAGTGAAGCCAGTAATGAAGTTCTAGTTTGTGAACTAAACGCTTAAATTTAGTATTCTGTCTACATTATTGAAAAATGGTTATGTTATGAAGACACTTATTACTTGTCATTAGTAAATGCCGACTCAAGTTGACGCACCAAAAAACGCAAAATTTGGAAATCACGGATTGGCGCCGTAAAAGAACATTCCATTTTTTTTTTCTTATGGTAATTCACATGGATAAGTCAATTACTACCATTTCCTTTGAATTTTAAGATTTTTGTGACACTCTGGTTTCCGTTTATAAATGTGCTATCAACACTACCATTGATGTTAAAGGAATAAATGTTATTATATCTTGAGTACTGTTGAAATAAAGTTAAATTGAATCAATTACATATTAGGAAATAAAGGTACAAATTCGTTAAACGTGTGCTTGTACCAGACGATTCATATCAAGATATTAGACAGATTTAAAAACAGCCCTCACTGAACTTTAAAAAAAAAATTAAGCTTGAAAGTGGACAGAATACCTACCCTTTTTTTATTCCACTTTAAACTGATTAATTAAAATAAAAATGGAAAGTGCACAGACTCTATGAGTAGTAATAGCTGGTTGAAGAGAAACAGTATTGAAAGAAATTTTTGTGATATCTCACTCATGAAGAGACGATAGGAAAACTAAAAACGTGCATCTTCATCTTGATACACAAAGAGAGGAGCCTATGTGATACGGTGCACAAACACAGATGTACACAATGGATAAATGTTTATTTTACTTTAAGCTATTTTTCAGATTGATATAGCTGTCCTCCTGTTTCATCAGCTCAATTACCTAACCATAATAAACAAATCAAGTGTTATTTTAATTAATTCATAAAAACAAACAGCCATGGAAGCGGAATTCCCGATCTAGATTACACTAAAAAAGGATACATGTAATCAACTTTTTTTTTGGAGTAAATGTTCAACTGGTAATAACAGAAGGGAGACGCAAAATAATATATTTATTTACTAGACAAGTTGTTATTCATATATCAAGTAAACCAAGTTCATTAGCAGTTGCATGACCGATGGTATATGACTCTCAAACTAAATTTACGTTACCGGTTTGACAGTTGAATGCCGGCTCAAAAATAGATTATATCCTTATCTTAACAAAACAAAGATAGTAATACATTTTATTTCAAGGCATCATGGTGTATAAACATTTATGGCGTTTATAGAAAAGCAGATGACTGTGAATATTCTAAATACACTTTCTCACTCTCTAAAAAAAAAAACAGATGTAAAAAATGTATATTCATTTTTTTTTTTATACGACGCTTCAGGAAGCCTCTATTTGGACTAGGCTAATTACTCCCTTTTAAAGATGGTGACATTTTATCGGGTTCTTTTCACATTTTGTGTTTCTATTGTTTACAACGTTCAGACTCATCGCCCTATCATCCGTTATTGACGAGTTTACCAAATGTGTACAGCGTCCCATAAGAATAAAAGGTTAGCATATATATTAAATAAAAAAAAAAACACACATCCATATGACAAGATCATCAGCTTCATTATCAAAAAGGGTCTTGTTATTTTTAATTAGCCTGTTTGGGAATCATCTAGTAAGACCACGTCTAGTTTTTCTTAGCTTATTGATGGATTGCATAGCCCCTCTTCCAAAAAAAAAAATATCGGATTGTGCTGAAAATAGAGCAGACGATAATCATGCAACAAAAGTTTGATCACTACTTTCATACTTACCCAGACGGGCACACATGTAAATTTGTTATTTGAGATAATGTATTGTTAAAGTAAAGTATTGGCAAATGTATTTTATTTATTATTAAAAAAGCGTGTTACTCATAGTGGCTTTTCCCATGTGATGAACATGTATAGAGGCAAATCATTCAAGTTACATTCGTGGCATGTCACTATGATTTTTTTAGGGCTTCGTAAATAATTTTGAAATTATCCACACGTAATATATTTTGAAATTCATAAAGTCGATTCCTTCTTCTTCATATAATATGCATTGGTTTTCAAAAAAAGGTGACAAGAGTTTTCAGAATAGCTATGATTTGCATGTCACCGTAGTTCACGATTCAAAAGAAAAAGAAATACGTGACAGCATTTCAGTTGATTTCACTGCACCAAGATGCTTTCAAAACACCACATATAAGCTTTTAAATCAGGTCCTTAGAAAAGCCGATTCAAATATACTTCCTCATAAAGCTATACTATGGTGCTATGAGATCAGTTCTTGGCGTAGCTATTCGCTTTATGGGTTCTATATATCACTGAGACCTTGTCTGCATCAAGCTGAAATATAAAATTTCCTGTGAACTGACACATATTATGACTACAATGGAAAGAAGGAAATTCAAAACCTTTTTTCGTCTTTCTGGAAATTGAATTGGTTCCTTTTGGATTTTATTTTTGTTACAACCAATAAATACACGTCTTGAAAAGTCGTGTACCCGCGTTTTAGAAGGTTTTGAGAGTAATTCTAGAAACTGGATTGATACTAATTTTAAAGATGCATGCTTATTATCAATCATGGTTTTATTTAATGTCCTTGCAGTATGATGAAGATGAAATGTGTCTATTTGTTAACCGCCAAGTTAGTTTGTCATTTGAGCAAACATTTAAATATGTAACAAGTAAAGCATCTAAAGGGCAAAGTATCTCTCTAAAAAACTATTTGGAGGATCTCTATTCCTATCAGGCAAAGCTAACATGATAGTATTGTTTCAATTATATACACATTTCCAACAATAGGGAGTAATAAAGATGTAGCATCTACTACAGGTCTCACAAGAAGGAGTTCAAATTGGGAATCGGTTTGTATTGATAAAGTTCACGGTTTTCGCGTACAGTCAGTGTATTTTCTAAAGGATGCGGAGAAGTAAATAAATGCTTGTGTAATATATGTGGAGCTTTCTCATCTCAGCATGCATGAATAAAGCAGTAAGAATAAAAGACACATTGTCCTTTTAAAAACATATTTATTTTGACAAAAATACACTTGAGACTCAATATTTTTGTATTTACAGCAATTTATTTACATTTCTCCAGAAAATTCGGAAGATTCAGAGTTGCATAAAACTTTTGAACAGATAATAACAATTGCTCAGTATCAATTTAGTCATTTGCAGACAAAGAATGGCGCAATCATCCGAAAATAAAATTGACTCATTTCATGACGTTTTAAATGTACAATAACTCTAAAAAAAAACATACCAATGTTATTCTCGGATGATTGCGCCATTCTTTGTCTGCAAATGACTAAATTGACATGGAGCGATTAAGAGTAATAAAACAGGGCCAACTGCTAACATGACAATTCGGTTATACATATTATGCTTTTTTATTTTTACGTATCAAAAATAAATAATTGAAAAAAAGTAACAATTGAAAAAGGTATCTCTTTTGTAATATTTAACAATTACAACTGTAGTTTATTTATTATTGTTAAAGAGAGAACATTTTCTTTTAATTTAACTTTAAGCTGTCAAAAATGAAATTGACAGCGGAAGACCAAAAAAAAAATGAAAAACACACACCCTTTTTTCTCAAAATGAGAATGATTGGATGTGTGTGTGTGTGTGCGCCAGTTTATACTCCCTCCTTTGACCCCTTTTCTCGCTATCATCTGACCAAATATTTTTACTATTTATGAAAGCAAAATGCCAAGCAACGATGTAATGCAATGATTTAATGCAAGATAATGAACTTGAGGCAACCTTCTATTCCAGATAAATTTCTATTTTATGCATTTTATTCACAAAAATGGAAAATAAATACATAAGTAAAGCGTGAGAAGATAATACATTATGCTTTTGGATGGTTCCCCCCTTTATTATCGGTTTATGAATAACTTTATTTCTTCATTTTACAACTAAAGAATGTTTAGTAGAAGTCAAATCCAGGTAAAGTATTTTGGATGGCACGAGCTGTTGCATTTAAAAATGAAAAAGTACTTTTTTTTTTTAATAAAATCAGTATTAAAATGGGCGGTTATTCATGTTTAAACTTTCTGAAGCACGCTTTCTTATCTTTCCACTGTATTGGTTTTATCTTTTAAAAACAAAAGATATACTTTAATTCTTGTCATACAAGCAAAATGAACTGGCAGATCAAAAAAATCGACAGTAAAAAAAAACGAAAAAAGCATGATGTCAACTTCCACGTGTGTGAATTTTTTTTTTTTGCTTTTATATAAAAAAGAAAAAAGCTCTTTGAGATTATTTTTAATCTCTTTTTTTTCTTAATATATATTTATTTCCCTTTAATAAAATGCCTTTATTTGATTTAAAAAACGCCAAAAAAAGATTAACGTCACCTTCACTACCAAGTTTGGGACTACGAAAGACACAAAGCACAGGAGATATTGACGACTCTGTTTTATCAGATGGAAAATGTCATTTAATAGTAACAACACCAAAAGATACAAAAAGCATACTCAAAACATCATCCAACGATTATTTCTCTCGAAAGCCGCCCACACCACCACCACAGCACTTGCCTTCTGTGCCCGAAGATGAAGACGACGATATACTCGCATCCAAATTAAAGGACATCACCGCCTGCGACATGGAGCTTTTATTATCAATGGAGACACAAGCAAGAATGGATGCACAAGAAGAGAGAGATCAGAAAAACAGCTTTGTTCCGCCTCCACCGAGTCGAACCTCCACCATCAAATTTGAACTTCCAGTCACCCCACCAAGATCCAGATCGCCCGATACCAAGAGACAGCACCGTTGGTCTCTTCCGGACGAGTCACTGCTACGATCCGAAACGGCACCAGAAAAACCAAAAAAGAAGAAATCAAATCGACTATCTCGTTGGAGTCGTATTATTTTGATTGGTCAAGAAAGCGACGCCTCTTGCTCTGATGATTCTGCCTCTGACGAACAAATAGAATCAAGTGCGGTAATGGCGGTGGGAATAAAAGTAAAATTGATAAAAAGACCGTTGCCAACCATGGGAACCATTAAATATATTGGTCCAGTCACAATGTACGGCGTCACTGGTGAATGGATTGGTGTTGAACTCGAAAGTAGAGGTAAGATAATGTGTGTAGTTTTGAATAATCATGGGCTCAGCTCTTTTTTTATCTAGTTGGAAATACAAATGGTTCAGCAGAAGGCTATCAATACTTTTTGACAGATCCTCAAAGAGGTATTTTTGTCAAAAGAGAAGATCTTGTCATTGCTTAAACGAAAAAACAAACATCTTTTTTTTATGATACCATTTACTTAATATTAAAATACCAACCAATATAAAGTCTTGTTATTAGTGAAAATGAAATGGGGGAGTGGATAGTAAGTTGAAATGCTGCTATTAAACGCCAAATCATACACCCCCCCCTTTCTTTTTTTCAAAAATAGGAATTAAAAGGGGAGATATTGGGTATGAAAACTCTCTTTTGTAACAAGTTATGTGTATGGTTTTTTAAAAAAAAGATTGTTACAATAGTATGAGTATAAGCAAATGGTTAAAATGAGGCTTTTTTTTTAATAATAGGAGAAATTCAAAATGAATGTATTTTACTTGATTTGGAAACAAGTTTGATATGTGTTTTATTAATAAAAAAAATAGAACTGAGAATTTAAATATGGCTCAGCAGACACATCATTCCCACTCATAGGATCAAAAGTTAGTTTTGCTATTTGATCAATCTCCTTGAAGAAGGTCTCTAAAATAGAGTTGAGAACAACCAATAGGATGGCTTGAATCTTGTATTAAACTTTCATGCAGCGAAAAAGTTAATATTTATCAAGTATTTAGAAACATGAGAAAATGGTTGTGGTACATGATCTACGACTATCTTGTCATAGTTCAACACAGGTTGCATATACCCTAAAAGATGTATAAAATAATATTTTTTATAACCTTTTTGGACCCTATTTTTTTGTTTAAAGTTGACAGCTCAATAATAGTCTCCTATTATAAAGAAATAAGCAATCGGAAATAAACAAAAAAAGTATGCAAGTCCATGTTTTTTTTAATTGATAAGAAAGTAATACCATTTATAACAAACCACTCGGATTGGTTTGACCAAAATACTATAAATACAACTTTTGATTCTTACCTTGGCTTTAACGAATATGGCTAGGTCTTGATGTTTGAGAAAGGTATAAAGAGGTATACAACTTGCAAAAATAATCTTTTTGACCGAAACAAGCCATTTTTATTGAAAAATAAAGCTGACATCATAATGAAGTATGTGATTTAAAAGTATTATATTCATTTGTTTAAAAAGTAGTAGTCATTTTGATCGATTACGAGAAGAAAGTCTAGCAATATCTTAGTTACGAGAGATGACCTACTTGTTAATTTAGATGGATAACCTACTAACCGGGAAACATTTATTTTAAATAAATGAAGGCCCTTAATATTATCTGATTGGTAACTGCATACTTATAGCATCCGGGTGACATCAGCCAGACGCAAACTATGCAGTGAGTATAACGAAATAGAAGTTTTATTCAAAAAGTTGTAGTATCCTTTGACTAATACATATCAGCTAGTTTCTTAAGAGAGTTAACTATCGAGTATATTCCTGATAATCAAGGTAAATGCTGTTGTAGAATGGTACTCATTAAGGATTAATCAATAGCAATAATACATAGCAAATATCAGCAGAAATTGTGAGTGGACAGCCTTAAATTTATATCCCAAATTCCTGTTGTGACTGTTCAACTGATTTTTTTATAAGTAAACAAAATGGATTGCAATTCGTTTTGTAAGGCGGTTTGTTAGACTTTTTTAGTAAGACGTTTAGTAAACCATTCAATAAACCATTTTTACAAGACGTTTCGTAAGACCTTTTGCGGAGTGCGACATACATCAAACAACATGGACATGATTGGAGACAGTAAACGACGTGATTTTACTAAAAACAGCTCATCAACTGTTGAATTGAAAAGAAGGAAACTTATAAGACCAGTTGTTACTCACATTGCCAAGCAATCTGCAATCAAGCCTGCTAGAAATGAAGTGACCAATAAAAGCTCGATGGAGTTTCAAGTAAACATACCAGAGCATCTACTTCCTCAGTCGCCCTCACCACCGTCACCGCCTCGAGAGCGACAGCACATAAATCCTTATATACTCCAGTCGCCACAGTCGCCTCAGTCGCCTCAGTCACTTCAGGAAATAGCTGAAAGCAGGCAAGGCAAATCTAGTGATACACCAGCGATCAGCACAAACCCCAATATACCAAAGTCAAGTAGACAACAGCCAAAGACTTTAGAATCATCATTGTCATCAAAATCATCAAAGACGAAGAAATACGAGCGTTCACTACTGGATGTTGCTTCAAAATTCTCCAAGGTAGGAAAGGAGAATATACCACCAGTAAGAGCTGCCAATTTTATCTCTGTAATTTCGATATAATAACTTTTAATAATAATAATAATAGAACCAACATCAAAAAACCAAGAAATCAGTCATGCTTAACGAGCATGCAAGCGTATTTAGCAAAAGAAACAGCAAAAGCACAGCGGTATTTACTACAAAGCCACGCTCAAAATTCAAGGTGTATGTTGATGATTCATCACAAGACGATAATTTATCCGTACCGAAATCGATTACTGATAAGTACAGATCGTTAGCTGAAAGAAGCAATTTAGCAGACGATATCCGTAAAGACATATACAATAACGACTCTAACCAAGTATACATCACCAATCTACCAAATGAATGCCTGTATTACATATTTATGCTATGTGATGATCTATCGACAAAGTGTAATATAACACAAGTGTGTAAAAAATGGAGATTACTAATGCTTAATAGTTCCAATGTAAGAACAAGAACAAGAAGAATGTAATGCATGTATTGATTGATTGATTGATTGGTTGTTCTTAGTGGAAGAAAGCAACAACATCATTGGTTGATTTCCAACACTACATCACATCACTCAAGAATAGGAAAAAAGCGCGTTATTCGTATCAGCATATCCAAAAACTCACCACACTTTACATTAACCACTTGATGAGCGAACGCATGCTATCTCATTCCAGCATGTCATTTCCCAATTCAATGCCATTCAATCAACTCTCCTCACTCAAGCTAGACCACCTCTTTTATAGCGACCTTCTTTGTATCCATGAATGGATTGGACCTGTCATTCGACGGTTAGAGTGTCGCAATATCCGTTTTGGGGATAGTAAATATGTTTGTCTGGACAATTTCCTCTATTTGCCTCGACTTCGGGTGCTGATCCTCGAATTCCAACAAAGATGTACGCATGTCCAATCACGTATGTTTAATATCTCAGGGCGCCATGTTCATATGAGTAGAAACAACCTTCAATTGAAAGCACTATCCTTCATCAATTATCACGACACCGAGGAATACTCTACACCGACCATGGACGCTTGGTATGATATGGAGCGTGTGTTGTATCTAAAGTACATTGCCTTTTCCACCATGAACGAACTTAGGTCGCTTGCGCTCAGCCGATGCAATGCGTTTACAGCCTCGATATGGCGTGATTGTTTCCTACCGTGCGCACCTAGATTAAAGCGACTGTACTTGGCGGGCTGGGAGGGACGTGGATTTAGACAATCTCCTCAGGCACTTTTGGAAAGGCGTGCCCATGAAGAATGGTCGGGTTCGGCACGTATTCCCGACGAGGTAGAATTGGCACTGGCTGAATTTATTTCGAGTTTGATATCGACTAAAAGCATACATTTGAATGACTTTTATTGTGGACATGGATTAATGCTTGGATTGGAGCGATTGAATAGACCATACAAGTTGAGTGCTGGCGAAAGTGGCATGATTGATAGTTATATCAACACACGCTTAAATCATTTCAAGATTATCTTTATTTAGAGCAAGACATGATACCCCGACCATTGTAAATGTAAAAATAAAGTTGTGCACTCCATTGTTTCATATTAAAAAATAAAATAAAAGTAACACAACTCGTACCACTTCATTGGCTAAAGCCATTTTAGCCAATGAGCGTCGGTTAAAAAATTCTGTATTAAAAAAGAAGAGAAAAAAAATCTTTTTTTTTTTACATTGGTCATACAGAGCTTTTAAAAATACTATATCTATAAAACGATAAAGCGCTAGTTTTATTTATAAGCGACTTTGAACAGTCCCTTTTTTTTCTTTCCTTTATCTCTTCAAAAATACCCTTGAAATGTCTGAAGCCGATGGAAACAAGAGGAGGAGATTAACACAAGCTTGTGAATTGTGTCGTCGTAAAAAGGCAACTTTTTTACTTTTTTTTTATTTTTATTTTATTTTGATACAATAATTTGTTACGCAGCAATTTAATAACACTTCATAATACACACATACACATACACATACACATACACAGATCAAGTGCGATGGCAGCAAACCAACTTGCGGTAACTGTACTCGGCTGAATATGGACTGTGCGTATACGTCAAGTAACAAGAAGCGCGGACCTCGCCAAGGATACATCGAGCTGTTAGAACAACGCTTAGCGAAAATGGAAAAGATATTATTAACCCCAGAGTTGAACAGAAATAATAACGAAGAAGAGGATGACGATCATTATCAACAGCCTACTTCGCCTGCTTCATTTTCAAGTATATCATCCAACGTGACATCACCGCCGCCGCCTCGTCCCTCACAGCCACAACAACAACAACAAGAGCAACATCAACAAAGAGTGCTACCGGCACCAATAGATACAACTCAAAGTAATAGTAATAACAACAATAATAATAGTGGTTATCAGGAACTAGTTTTGCATGTACTTGATCTTTATTTTACCAATTTATTCCCGTGTATGCCATTATTTGATCATGTAACAATCAGACGGGATATTGAAGAAGGAAGATGTTCCGATTTTCTCAAACTGAGTTTATTAGCTGCATGTGCAAGGTACTGTTTGCTATCCTTCTTTCTTTCTTTCTTTTATTCATCCTCATCACTATTCTAGATTCTCGGATAGACCTGACTTAAAACAAAATCCAGCATGGAGATCAGGCGAAAAGTTTGCCCAGCAAGCACGAGCCATGCTGATGAAAGCAGTCGATGAACCCAGTCTGTCCAACGTGCAGGCACTGACATTACTCACATTGCATGAATATGGATGTGGCAGAGGCCCAAGGAGCTGGATGTATGGGGGAATGACAATACGTATGGCTATGGAGCTTGGTCTTCATGAGGAATCGGATGATGCCGCAAATGAAGATAATGCAGAACGCCTAATTCAAAAGGAAGTGCGACGACGGGTTTTTTGGACCGTGTTTTCAATCGATCAGTAAGATATTTTATATACCCATTTCTTGAACAAAATGATTGATCTATTTTTCTAGATTCTCATCTGCTGCTAGTGGACGACCTTCCAGTCTTCATTCAACATCGTGTACATCCTTCCTACCGGGCGCCACCGAACGACGTAGCGATGATCAATATTATACCGAGACACTTGATGGCAAAAACTACATTCTGCTCAGCGTTGGCGGACTTAAAGATAGTCAGCTCTTGGGTATCAATTATACAAATCGCCCTGTATCCACCGTCAAGTTGGGAAGAAAGCCCCATCTTAATTGCTTTTCTTATCTTGTACGAGCAACCGATATCTTGGCAAAAGTGACCACTTTTGTCAATTTAAAGCGAGGCATGATTGATTCTGATCTGCCTCCTTTTCATCCGGATTCCGAGTTTTCAAAGCTGGATAAGATGATTGAGGATTGGTATGAACAGTTACCGCTACATTTACAGAATACACATGCCAATTTTGAACTCTCAAAAAGTAATGAAGGAAAACATAATAGACA